>ML777108.1:170562-191395 GCA_009831015.1 Picea engelmannii | reverse complement strand
CTCTTCTATGTCTTCTTGTCAGACTCATAAATTCTCTCTCTACCCCCCCTCTTTGCCTTCCTCTCTCTCACTCTCACACTCTCTACAAAGTTTGGTACATCACAAGGCAAGCCATGGCCTTGACCTAGACATGGTAAGACCTAAACCTAGACCTAGACATGGAAAGGCATGGAAATACCTGGAGATATACCTAGAACATGACCTATACCTATAAGACTACCATAATATCAAACCCCCCTAGATCCATCTAACCCTAGGCCCCCACCTATACCCGACCCTTAAACCCCTCCACACATGATCCCTAAGTGCACTATGCTTATACCTCTTGCTGAAGGCCCCACAACTCTTGCACCTCCATCTTGGTGCTCTAACCATTTCCCTATGCTTCAAAACACTTTTGAAAATTAATCCCTTAGGTCCTAGTTTTCCCCAAACCCCTATAGATATTTATTCATAAATTTATTTGGGTTATACAATAAATGTTGTATATGTTACAGTAAGTGTGTGAACATAGTGTCGAGACTAGAAATAAATGAGGTTGAGTTTGCTTAATGCACATCCCTACCTAGTAGGAATATGCACATGTTCTTGCTAAGAATGGATATGTGTCAATCACACTCATCAACCTCATTCTATTTGAAAAAATCAAACTATCCCAACATATGCAAGCTAAAATAGCAACAACAGACAAGTTTTTTTTGTCTTTTTGTCTTTTTGGAAAGAAAACTTGTGTCTTCTTTTGTAATTGGTAGATAAATTTGTGCAATTAGAAGACAGTTGTTGATGGAAATCAAACTTGTGTCTTCTCTTTTAATTGGCAGACAAATTTGTGAAATTGGAAGACAATTGTTTGTGGAATGCAAATTTGTGTCTTCTTGTGTATTTGGTACATAAATTTGTTTAATTGGAAGACAATTGTCAATGGAAAGCTTGTTTCTGTCTTGTTTTGTAATACCAAGACAAATTTGTGTAATTGGAAGAAAATTGTCATTGGAAAGAAAACTTGTGTCTTCTTGTGTAATTTGTAGAAAAAATTATTTAAATAGAAGACAATTGTCAGTGGAAAGCAAACTTGTTTCTTCTTGTGTAATTTGTAGAAACAATTGTGTAATTGGAAGACACTTGCTAGTGGAAAGAAAACTTGTTTTGGTGTCATTGGAACACAATTGTTCTCTTTAAAGATGAGGAAACTATGGAATCCAAGTATAAATTATTCGAGGAAAGAAAAACCCATTGAAAAGCTAAATGAAAAAAAATAAAAGGCAAGGTTAGGTATGTCAAAACACAGCCTTTCAGTAGAGGGAAATCCAATTTCTAGTGAAATAGATTACAGTGTTGTTTATCCTCCATAAACATAAGAAAATCATAGGATTTCAATAGAGACATATCCAGTTCAGACTTATATTAAAACTCAAATCACTATCTCATCAAGACAGGTTGTTTTGGATGACCAGATGATGGAGGATTTTCTTGGAGTTGATTATACAATGGATGACATTAGAGAGGCAATTGGTGCACAACCTTCTAGGGAAGAAGTTCATGTGGTGCAACCTATTGTTGGATAGTCATACATTCCAGAAACTAGTCATGGGCTTGTCCACTCTCCTCCCAGAATTGATGTGTTAGTGATTTAAGGGGAAAGAAACGTTGCATCTGTAACTACATGGAAGGGAAGTCAAGAGTGTCAGAATATGAGTTCATCATCCCTACCTAGATTGAGTAGAGTGCAGTGAATAAATCCTAAATGCATTTAGGTGGATGAAAGTGTTCTAGCATCAATTGAAGGTAATTTACCTAACTGGACTATTTTTTAGGTAACAAAGAATATTTTGAACCAAAATTTGATTCCGCTAAATGCTAATTATTTTTGTCTTTGTCAAAATCTACAAGTTTAACTATTGTTAGGAGAATTTTAGGCATTAAAACAACCAAAATTTTACAAAAATCCATCGTATTATTAGACCTTGTGGATGCTTTTCAAAAATTGGTAAGAAAACTTGTTCTAAAGACCGTAATGTAGTCGAATGTGTCTTTTCACAATCAATTGTTAGAAAGATCACAAGAAAACATCATTTGCTCCAAAAACCCTCTCATCTCATGAAGTTCAATATCAAAACCATTAGAAAATATTCTAATAGACAAGATAGACTTAGAACAGGTGGCCCAACATATTTGTGGGCATTCTCTAGTAGGATACCTCGTTTTGACATGAAGATAATTGGAGCAATTAAGGGACTAATATAGGCTTTCTGACATGAAAACACTAGGCCTTCTTCTAGCCAAAAAAATGTACTAAAATTGAGAAGGGGATCTAGGGACCATGAACTCAACATTAAACACTTTCTTGACATGACACAAAAAAAATTGCATGAGATAATTAGGATTGTACATAGTGCACTTAACTTGGGCCAAAGATATTTCCATAAATGCAAGCCTTTGTATGTTTGAATAAACAAAATTTGTAACACATGTTGTTGTCGATATCACATTAATTATGGTTATTATTATCACACACACACACACACACACACACACACACACACACACACACACACACACACACACACACACACACACGCATGCACACATATCATATATTGCATAACACCCTTGTGCAGGAATGCTTAGTTATATTATCATTGTCGTCATCTAGAGACATTATTCACAACATCTTTTGTACAAGGACAGAGGGTTCTACATTCTATCAAAAATATTTCTTAGATGAGACATGCCTCAGGTGCAGTTGAATGACATTACTAAGAAAGTGCATCGATGTGAGCGATGAGTGTGAATTGGGGAGGAAGGAGGTTTACTTGCAAAGATTTAAATGTTTCATGTATGATATTGAAGGAGGCCAAGAAAGAAAAAAGATACAATTGGTGACTTCTCAAGTACGAGTAAGTGACTTCATCAAGGACTTATTCGAAAATAAATGACAATATTTTCATCATGTCCATGTGGCTCGATGGTAGGATGAGCATTTTAGAATATGCAGAGATACATTTTTCATTGGTGTTTTCTTATCAGTGGTTGATGTTTTTGAGAACTACACCCTTCAACCGCAAAATGAGATTCAAAGCCAGTATTATCACTCAAAGCAGGTCATCATAATGGTCCATATCACATACATGCATGGTGTGGATAGTAATGAAGAAAACAGAGTTATATTAAAGGAGTATCAATTCTACATAAGTGATTATGAGTGCCATAACTTAGCCTACATACAACATCACTTTCAGTTGTTTTACAATCACCTTAAGAAGAATAACATACAGATGGATCAACATTGGATTTGGTCAGATGGTTGTATGGGCTAGTTAAAAAATGCTCATGTATTTCAATGGTTGTGTATATTTCACAAAAAAACTTAAGGTACCACATATCAATGTGATTAACATGCTTAAATTGATCCCACCACATAGATGTTTTTCCCTGAAGATGGTAGGCTACAACTATGGCTCCTACATTTGATGAATAGTCAAGCAATTGAAAATATTTCCTCATGCCCAACAACTAGGCTTCAACATATTCTCCCTTCATATTCTCTCCATCATAATATGGTGGCTTGAGCTTTCTTAGCTCTCCTTGAAAATGTTTGACCCATGTCTCCTCCTCTTATGTATGACACACTACTACATATTGAAACATTTATGACGACTACTTGCGATGAAAGTACCATTTTGTCGCAAAATTCAAGAGAAAGAATTCAATTTTTCAATTTTATTATAAATCCAACCCATATTCATTGCTCTATCAACGAATGCATACATTTTTCGCTCTTGCGACGAACGTGAAGATAGTGGAATATCGTATCTCTTGTGACAAACTTATGCATTCGTCACAACAGTGACAATAACCATTGATCGTTACAGTATTTGATAAATTCAATATTGACCGTTATACTCTTTGACAAAGTCAACATTGATTTGGTCAACTTTCATCGCAAGAGCGACGATAACCATTGACCGTTACACTATTTGATAAATTCAACATTGACCATTATACTCTTTGACAAAGTCAACATTGATTTGGTCAATGTTCGCCTCTATTGTGACAAAAAAAATATCTATAAATATTTTACGAATTAGAGATGTTGTGACAATCTTTCTATAACAATGATGGCTCAGAAAGGGTATTTTTATACGAAAGAATATCGCAGAATATTAGAGGTGGGAAAAAAATTAAAGAGGGTGAAAAGGGTGATGGTAGATATTATTTCCCTTGCAAAAAATGTTGCCTCATACATCCCGTAAGAATTTTAATAACAACAGCTACAAAACATTGTAGGAAATATGGGCACATTGATGGCGGATCAAATGAATATCATCCCATGGTAATTAGCTATATATTCATTATCTGTTTTATATTGTCAATTTTATATATATATATATATATATATATATATATAGTTTGAATTTTTGTTATAGTACACATTAATTTTGCATGATTGTTTGTAATTATAAAGTTAGAGTTTCCCTCTAACTTTCCATAGAATATTGCACCAAGTAGTAGTATAAATGATGTTGTACAAGATGAGGAACATGATCAAGAAAATGAGGATCTCATGGAAGAAGATGATGGGACAAATCAAGTTTATGATCCCATGGAAGAAGATGATGGGACAAATCAAATGATCCGAGATTTGTTTTCTCAGTCAGATGAGGATGGGGACAATGATGGTATTTATGATGAACCTCTATTAGAAAAGGTAAATAAACGACTTTATGAATGATCAAGAGCAAATATTATCTCCGCTACATTGTTGCTAGTGAACTTAAAGGTTATGAATAATTTGTTGAACACTTGTATAACAGAGATCCTAAGGTATGTAATACTTTTCATCTCATATTATACATAAATGTTGACTTTTTTTTATTTGTTTTTAATGTTAATTAATGTGTAAAATAAGAATGCAATTTTTACGATTAGTATTCTTTACATTAACTAGTTATTTGTTATGTTGTAGATTGTTAGGTGAATTTTTGTTACCATCATCAAATATTTTACCTCGCACATATCGATATTTGCATACCATTATGAAAGACATTGGAATGGATTATCAAACTATAGATGCATGTCCTAATGATCATATTATATATTATGGACAACATGCTTCGAAAAAAGAATGCTTGCAATGTCTTATCAGTAGATATCGAACCGATCAAGTAACAAAAAGGGTGCCTTGAAAGGTTCTTCGTCATATTCCCATAATTCCACATTTGCATCGATTGTTCAGGTATGAAAGCATAGCACAATTTATGGATTATCATGCATGTAACAGAAGTGGATATGGTGTTCTTCAAATTCCTATCAATGGTTATGCATTTATGGAAATTGAGGAAAAATGGGAAGATTTCAAAGATGAACCTCGTAATGTTAGTCTTTCATTGGCAGTTGACAGTGTTAATCCATTCAGAGAGCTTAGGTCTATTTACTCAGTGTGGCCTATTTTTGTTATCAACAATAGCATTCCTCCTTGGATGTCAATAAAGAGGGAGCACATAATTTTGGCAATGATTGTTCCAGGTATTTGTTTACATTAATTTTTTGAATCTAACATTTTCATTTGTTTCATTTTTTGCATAATATATTTGGTTTATTTATTTACTTATATATACATATCATGGTTATAGTAATTATGTGTAATTTCAAAGAATTAGGTAAGTACCAGGTTAAATATATGAATGTATATATCGAGCCTCTTATCAACGAGATACTAAAGTTATTGGCTAGCATCACTATGTATGAAATCTGTAAACCAATCAGGGAGAAGAAATTTAAATTTTGTGGAATACTTTTATGGAAAATTCATGATGCCCCAGGACTAACACATTTTTGTGGTATGTAGCATTCTATTTCTCTTTAATACTATATAATTTTTTAAAGATATCATGTTGCATGTTTAATTTTTAAATAATATAATTGTATAATTGACATTAATCCATTTTTTGCAGGTCTTCAAACAAAGGGTGAAATTGCATGTCCAGATTGTGGTCCTAAGATGAATTATAGTCATTAAAAAAGTTTAGGAAAGGTGGTGTTTGATGATTATAGGTATCGTACTGTCTGATTTAAAACCACGAAGAATGACACCTCACCTATGGACGTTGGAATATAATAAAAGTCGTCAAGGTAGGCAATTTCTTTATGTATCGTATATCATGTAATGTTTTGAATGTTTATTTTAATCATTGAATTTATTTTACCATATTTGATAATTACTTTTGTGATTTCTTTTATGCTTCATGAAGGTATTAATAATGGGCTTCCACGAGGAATGAAATGTTATCCCACTCAATTCATGAGGTTTTCCTACTATGAGGAGATAAAAATATCTCATTTGTTTGATACAATGCATATCGGGAAGAATGTGACATAAACGTTATGGCGAATCATAGATGGTAGGAGGGATAAAGAAAAAATTGTCAAAATTTGTATTGACATTCAGGAAGCCAATCATGTAATGTGAAGTGTTATCCGATCAAATAGAGATGGACTAGACTAAAATAACCTTCCATGGTTATTAACAGAGCAACAAAGAACTAATGTAAAAGACGTCATTAAAATAATTAAATTTCTCACGTGTTTTGCTTCAAACATAAATAATATCTTAACGAAGAAAGGTGAATTTGGTGGGGTAAAAACACATGATTGGAATACCTTCATTAAGGTAATAATTTTGGTATACATATTTATATATATTGGCCTTATACATATTTTAATTTTTTTATTTTATTTTTATCTACTTTGGTCGAAAAATATAACGATTCATTTTTTTGTTACAGTATGTTCTACTGCTATCTCTCCCAAACGACTTTGACAACAACGTCAAACAAGTTATATATGATCTTGGAAAATACATGAGGTAAGTAGTTGTGATTTATATGCAAAATGTTCTTTCAATTTGTTGTTGTACTTAATGACATGTGTTTTACTTGTAATGTAATATATTATATTATGTTATATTGAAACATGTTATTTTCTTGTGTCATGATCTCATGTAGATGGTTGTCATTGAAAGAAATCCATGAACATGATATAAAGTATTGGAAGAGAGAAATTCCCTGTCTAAAGCATGAAATGAAAAAGTATATACCTCCAACATTTTTCAATGCACAAGAACACTACCTCATACACCAAGTTGAGGATAGTGAAATTTGTGGACATGTTCACACAAGGTCAATGTGAATGGTGGAGAGGCACTTGAAATCATTGAAGGCGTTGGTTAGATAAAGAGCACGTCTTGAGGGTTCTATGGTGGAGGGATATATGGTATATCAATCCATGGTGTATATTAGTCAGTATCTTCCTAAATTAGCAACGCCAACTATGCATGCAATGGATCGCATTTGGGATGTGAACTCCATCAAAAAATTTGAAGATCAGGAGCACATGTTGGGGAAAGGTAGAATGAAAAAAATGAGAGGTAATATATTAATAATTGTGGAGATTTATATTAATACAACATATAAAGTTTCATCTTTTGTGTATATAATCATACTCATTAATATATTAAAATATTTTATTTCTTAAATTAGTAATATTTATAACTTGCATGAACGTTATAACTAATATTTAATATTGGTGATTTATGATTTTTTGATTCAGTTGCTCAAGAGTGGGATGCACTGCATCTATACATTGCAAACAATCTTGACTGGATGAATGTATGGATTGAAGGATGTAAAAAACATAATGGAGGTAGGTTATCATGGAAATGACTATCTGAATTGGTTAGAGAAGCTCGTCATAACGGATATGTCAATGTTATGAAAAGGGAAATTGATTTATCATGTGGTTTGAAAGATGGAAAGGCAAGCAAATTCACCCATTTTATTTAGTTGTTTTATATTATATTAATGTGACTACATGTGTACTGTATTTTTCAGATAGTTTCCAAGTTATATAAATATATATGTTAATTTATTAATTAACAATGCATCTTTTACATATCTGGCATATTGCAGTTGAAACACCATAAGGCTATGTGGTGCAATGGTCATAAATTTCTCATCAAACATTTGGATGAAACGAGGAAAACTTTTGATAGTGGGATAACTGCAGTATTCTAGGTCACTAATGTTTCCTCTAGGAGTGACAGACATCCCCAAGAATTTGAAAATATATATTATGGGTATTTAAATGATATACTTGAGTGTGACTTTAATTCCTCAAATTAATTATGTTCAATGTCAAATGGTATAGGTTACAAATGCATGAACGCGATGAGGAAAGAACTCTTATTCAACATGCCAACAGATTTCCAATGATTAAAATAACGATGTTTGAAAGAGGAAATGATCGCTATGTTTTTCCAAGCCAATGTGAACATGTCTTTTACTCAAATGTTCCAGGTGAGAGGGATTGGTCATTTGATGTTATATATGATCCAAGAGGAAGTCCAGGTAAGTATACTCATTTACAGAAAGAAGATGATATTGAAGATCAAGAAGATGATTCACCAGATCAGACAAAGATGGAAGATCATGCAGGGTCGACAAATGAAGAAGACGAAGAAGATTGTGATCCAGGCGTAGGAGACAATATTGCAATTCTTGATGATGATGTCGATGAAAATATCTTCAAAAATTACATTGATGATGATGATGATATCGTCAATCCTTTCAACATCGTTTCTGAACTGGATGATGATACAAATGTCGAGTTCAATGAAGAATATCAAGATATAGAATAAGGATGATTACACGGATGTTGAGTTGGATTAGGTATGTGACTATATATTTTAATTTGTATGAATTATTCTCTTAAAATCATTTACTTATAATGTCATGGGTTAATTACATGTTTTTAAGTTTTATGGGATGTTTTTATATCCTATGTTACGTGTTGTTTAATTATTATGTGAAACCTGAAAATTGTTGCCAATATACTAAAGTACGTGGTAAACTAAAAATATCATTTACAATTACATAATTTCATTTACCTTCATTATTTTTTGTTTTTGTAGTTTCTATGCATGAATCTTACTAGGACGTTTCTTTCGATTCTTTTCTATTTTATAAATTGGGTATTGGGGATCAATTGAGAGTGATGTGAGGGGGAGGGGAGGGGCCATATGAGCTTCCACCTTCAGGTGGTTGGCCTTGTTCAGTAGAGGATAAATTATTCTTGAAACCAAGAGAATCTCTTTCATTTTTATACCATCATGATCATAGGTTTCATCAATATTGTTGTCATAGCATTGCATCAATGAAGTTTTGATGAACATGTTTGTCATTCCTATATAATTTTCTTTGAAATTGCTTGAAAACATGGGAATTTGTCCCATGAGTTATGTGGCAATAATAACATGTTTTTCCAAATTCAAATATGACTCACACTGCACCCACTCTAATATATATCTGATATTGGCCTCGTTTCGTTTGAACTTTTTGTTGTGATGAAAAATCCATCTTTTTCTGTATGCACTAAAATTTGACACGGATAGACTATTTGCATTTCTTAACGATATGGGAGGGTTTTTGGACTCAAATTTGACTCACACACCCACTTGTTTCCATCATCAATTCATCATGTAAACCATAAACCCTATTTTTCATATGTTCTAGTAGATATGTTAATGATTCCTAATTTCATATTTGTATTTGACTCAAGGTACTAGCTTGCAAAGTATCAAATTTTAATTTCAAGTTGATAAACCAAATATGAAATGAATCCTAATTAAAACCATCCAGTGTTGGAATTTGTCATTTAAGTGTAGTGTCATGTAGTTATCTTTTAAAACATAGAGAGAGTAGTCTCTATAGAAGTAGAGCAATATGATATTGGATTCTCTTCTAAGCTGATGTTGATCTTTTTAACCTTCAAGAAATATTGATATATATGGGGGTGTGAAAAGAAGTAGAATAGGTAGAGGAGAAAATCAAGGATAATAATGAAGGATAATTTAGTATCCATCACTTATGCAAACATTTTTCGTCGGAAAGAGACACAAAGAAGGGAATTAGTTGGCAGGAGACAAGGAAAGGATATCGTCGCAAGAGTGACAAATGTAAATAATCTTGCGATGAATTAGCTATACTATCGACAAAAAAAATTCGTCGATAGTATAGCTAATTTGTCACAAGAATATTTACATAGGATAAACAAATGAAATGGATGAGGTGGTTCCAAGTATAGATAATTTGTCGCAAGTATCTTCAAATGTACACATGGGATAAACAAAGGAAATGGATGCGGTGGTTCCATCTAATGGAATATTGGTATGATATTATGTATTACTCTACCTCCAAAATTACTCAATTTAAAGTGCTATATGGTTATGAAACCCCATCACCGAAGAATTGGGTCATTAAAAATGCAAGTATAAACTAGTATTAATCTCTTTTAAATGAAAATTGACTACCATAGGTTAACTATCTCTCCTTCTTGTGAAGAAATACATAGTTAAAATAAGCTACCTTAATGCAATCAGTGCTACAATAAGGTCTAAATATGCATGAGCTGATATTTTTTTGGCCTAAAGAATGATAAATATACCTGGAATGATCAATAAATGTCATCATCATAGTATGACTGGTGAATGGGGCCATCGTTGAATTTTTTCAAATTGTTTCTGTATGCACTGAAATTTCACATGGATAGACTATTCGCATGTCTTAATGATATGGGAGGTTTTATGGACTCAAATTTGACTCACACCCACATTTTTCTATCATCAGTTCATCATGGAAACCATAAACCCAATTTTTCTTTCAAAGTACACAAATTGGTTAATGCAAGTTTTAAGTTTGCATCATCCTTTCTTCATTTTTTTATCAGTTTCTACATTAATGTATATAAAATGTATGTGTCATAGTTGTGATGAAAAATACCTCTTTTTCGTTGATTTATTAATAAACACCATAAAAATATTCCCTTGCAGTACTAGATGTGGGGACGTGTGTACTGTTGAACCGAATAGAAATTGTACTAGGACTAGACATGGGCAATAGTGACCTATGAATGGGGCCAACGTTGAAATTTTTTGAAACTGTTTATGTATGCACTGAAATTTGACATGGATAGACTATTTGCATGTCTTAACGATATGGGAGGGTTTCTAGACTCAAATTTGACTCACACACCCACTTTTTTCCATCATCAATTCATCATGTAAACCATAAACCCTATTTTTCTTTCAAAGTACACAAATTGGTTGACGCAAGTTTTAAGTTTGCATCATCCTTTCTTCATTTTTCTTTCAGGTTCTACATTAATGTATATACAATGTATGTGTGTCATAGTTGTGATGAAAAATCCCTCTTTTTTGTTGATTTCTTAATCAACACCATAAACATATTCCCTTGTAGTACTAGATGCATGGATGTGTGTACTGTCAAACCGAATAGAAATTGTACTAGGACTAGACATGGGTAACAGTGACCTTTGAATGGGGCCAATGTTGAAATTTTTTCAAATTGTTTCTGTATGCACCGAAATTTGACATGGATAGACTATTTGCATGCCTTAACAATATGGGAGGGTTTATGGACTCAAATTTGACTCACACACCCACTTTTTTCCATCATCAATTCATCATGCAAACCATAAACACTATTTTTATTTCAAAGTACACAAATTCGTAGACGCAAGTTTTAAGTTTTCATCAGCCTTTCTTCATTTTCTTTCAAGTTCTACATTAATGTATGTACAATGTATGTGTTTCATAGTTGTGATGAAAAATCCCTCTTTTTCATTGATTTATTAATTGACACCATAAAAATATTCCCTTGAAGTACTAGATGCAGGGACGTGCGTACTATCGAACCGAATAGAAATTCTACTAGGACTAGACATGGGCAACAGTGACCTGTGAATGGGGCCAATGTTGAAAGTTTTTCAAATTGTTTCTGTATGCACTTAAATTTGACATGGATATACTATTTTCATGCCTTAACGATATGGGAGGGTTTTTTGACTCACACAACCAAATTTTCCCATAATCAATTCATCATGTGAACCATAAACCCTATTTTTCTTTCAAAGTACACAAATTGGTTGACACAAGTTTAAAGTTTGCATCAGCCTTTCTTCATTTTTCTTTCAGGTTCTACATTAATGTATATACAATGTATGTGTGTCATAGTTGTGATGAAAAATCCCTCTTTTTTGTTGATTGCTTAATCAACACCATAAAAATATTCTCTTTCAATACTAGATGCGGGGACGTGTGTACTGTCGAACCAAACAGAAATTGTACTAGGACTAGACATGGGAAACAGTAACCTGTGAATGGGGCCAACGTTGAAATGTTTTCAAATTGTTTATGTATGCACTGAAATTTGACATGGATAGAATATTGACATGCCTTAACGATATGGGAGGGTTTCTATACTCAAATTTGACTCACACACCCACTTTTTTCCATCATCAATTCATCATGTAAACCATAAACCATATTTTTATTTCAAAGTACACAAATTGGTTGACGTAAGTTTTAAGTTTGCATCAGCATTTCTTCATTTTTCTTTCAGGTTCTACATTAATGTATATACAAGGTATGTGTGTCATAGTTGTGATGAAAAATCCCTCTTTTTCATTGATTGCTTAATCAACACCATAAAAATATTCCCTTGCAGTACTAGATGCGGGGACGTGTGTACTTTCGAACCGAATAGAAATTGTACTAGGACTAGACATGGGCAACAGTGACATGTGAATGGGGCCAACGTTGAAATTTTTTCAAATCATTTCTGTATGCACGGAAATTTTACATGGATAGACTATTTGCATGCCTTAACGATACGGGAGGGTTTATGGACTCAAATTTGACTCACACACCCACTTTTTTACATTATCAATTCATCATGTAAACCATAAACCCTATTTTTCTTTCAAAGTACACAAATTGGTCGACGCAAGTTTTAAGTTTGCATCAGCCTTTCTTCATTTTTCTTTTAGGTTCTACATTAATGTATATACAATTTATGTGTGTCATAGTTTTGATGAAAAATATCTCTTTTTCGTTGATTTCTTAATCAACACCATAAAAATACTCCCTTCCAGTACTAGATGCGGTGATGTGTGTACTGTCGAACAAATTTTAAAAGGAACAAGGAACAGAAATTGTACTAGGACTAGACATGGGAAACATTGACCTGTGAATGGGGCCAACGTTGAAATTTTTTCAAACTATTTATGTATGCACTGAAATTTGAAATGGATAGACTATTTTCATGCCTTAACGATATGGGAGGGTTTCTGGACTCAAATTTGACTCACACATCCACTTTTTTCCATCATCAATTCATCATGTACACCATAAAATCTATTTTTATTTCAAAGTACACAAATTGGTTAACGCAAGTTTTAAGTTTGCATCAACCTTTCTTCATTTTTATTTCAGGTTCTGCATTAATGTATATACAATGTATGTGTGTCATAGTTGTGATGAAAAATACCTTTTTTTTATTTATTGCTTAATCAACACCATAAAAATATTCCCTTGCAGTACTAGATGCAGGGACGTTTGTACTGTCGAACCGAACAAAAATTGTACTAGGACTAGACATGGGAAACAGTGACCTATGAATGGGGCCAACGTTGAAATTTTTTCAAACGGTTTCTGTATGCACTAAAATTTGACATGGATAGACTATTCGCATGCCTTAATGATATGGGAGGGTTTCTGGACTCAAATTTGACTCACACACCCACTTTTTTCTATCATCAATTCATCATGTAAACCATAAACCCTACTTTTCTTTCAAAGTACACAAATTGGTTGATGCAAGTTTTAAGATTGCATGAGCCTTTATTCATTTTTATTTTAGGTTCTACATTAATGTATATACAATGTATGTGTGTCATAGTTGTGATGAAAAATCCCTCTTTTTCATTGAGTACTTAATCAACACCATAAAAATATTCCCTTGCAGTACTAGATGCAGGGACGTGTGTACTATCGAACTGAACAGAAATTGTACTAGGACTAGACATGGGAAACATTGACCTGTGAATAGGACCAACGTTAAAAAAAATTCAAATTGTTTCTATGTGCACTGAAATTTGACATGGATAGACTATTTGCATGCATTAATGATATGGGAGGGTTACTGGACTCAAATTTGACTCACACACCCACTTTTTTCCAGCATCAATTCATCATGTAAACCATAAACCTTATTTTTCTTTCAAAGTACACAAATTGCTTGACGCAAGTTTTAAGTTTGCATCAACCTTTCTTCATTTTTATTTCAAGTTCTACAGTAATGTATATAAAATGTATGTGTGGCATAGTTGTGATGAAAAATCCCTATTTTCGTTGATTTACTAATTAACACCATAAAAATACTCCCTTGTGGTACTAGATGTGGGGACGTGTGCATTGTCGAGCAAATTTTAAAAGGAACAAGGAACAGAAATTGTACTAGGACTAGACATGGGGAACAGTGACCTGTGAATGGGGCCAATGTTGAAATTTTTTCAAATTGTTTTTGTATGCACTGAAATTTGACATGGATAGACTATTTGCATGCCTTAATGATATGCGAGGGATTATGGACTCAAATTTGACTCACACACCCACTTTTTTCCATCATCAATTCATCATGTAAACCATAAACCCTATTTTTCTTTCAAACTACACAAATTGGTTGACACAAGTTTTAAGTTTGCATCAGCCTTTCCTCATATTTCTTTTAGTTTCTACATTCATGTATATACAATGTATGTGTGTCATAGTTGTGATGAAAAATCCCTCTTTTTCATTGATATCTTAATCAACACCATAAAAATACTCCCTTGTAGTACTAGATGCGGGGACGTGTGTACTGTCAAACAAATTTTAAGGAACAAGGAACAGAAATTGTTTTAGGACTAGACACAGGCAACAGTGACCTGTGAATGGGGCCAATGTTGAAATTTTTTCAAATTGTTTCTGTATGCACTAAAATTTTACATGGATAGACTATTTGCATGCCTTAACGATATGGGAGGGTTTATGGACTCAAATTTGACTCACACGCCCATTTTTTCAAAGATTAAACTCCATTATCTTATATTGAAGCGCTTACTGATGCAATGTAATAAAGTGGAATAATGTGACACTTTCCATTAATGTAATAAATTTCTATCAAGAAGAATTGCAGGGTGATGCCTCTAAAGGATAGTTTCATGCAGGAAACAATAATGAGGACAAATGGCCATGTGGAAGGGAACTCTAAATGTAAACCAGCTTCTAGTTATGAGAAGAAATTATGAGAATTTAGTATATTTGTTATAGGTTAGAATAAATGTTCTATTAGATATGTTAATGATTCCTAATTTCATATTTGTATTTGACTCAAGGTACTGTCTTGCAAAGTATCAAATTTTAATTTCAAGTTGATAAACCATATATGAAATGAATCCTAATTAAAACCATCAAGTGTTGGAATTTGTCATTTAAGTGTAGTGTCATGTAGATATATTTTGAAATATAGAGAGAGTATTCTCTATAGAAGTAGAGAAATATGATATTGGATTCTCTTCCAAGTTGATGTTGATCTTTTTAACCTTCAAGAAATATTGATATATATGATGGTGTGAAAAGTAGAATAGGTAGAGGAGAAAATCAACGATAATTTAGTACCCATCACTTATGAAAACATTTTTGTCGACAAGAGAGACAAAGAAGGGAATTTGTCGAAAAGAGACAAGGAAAGGATATTGTCGCAAGAGCGATGAATGTAAATAATCTTGCGATGAATTAGCCATACTATTGATGAAAAAATTTCGTCGATAGTATAGCTAATTCGTCGTGAGAATATTTACATGGGATAAACAAAGGAAATGGATGAGGTGGTTCCAAGTATAGCTAATTCGTCGCAAGTATCTTCAAATGTACACATGGGATAAATAAAGGAAATGGATGTGGTGGTTCCATCTAACAGAATATTGGTATGATATTATGTATTACTCTACCTCCAAAATTACCCAATTTAAAAATCTATATGGTTATGAACCCCCGTCACCGAAGAATTGGGTCATTAAAAATTCAAGTATAAACTAGTATTAATCTCTCTTAAAAGAAAATTGACTACCATAGGTTAACTCTCTCTCTTTCTCGTGGAGAAATACATAGTTAAAATAAGCTACCTTAATGCAACCAGTTCTACAATAAGGTCTAAATATGCATGAGTTGATATGTGTTTGGCCTCATGAATGAGAAATATACCTGGAATGATCAATAAATGTCATCATTGTTACATTGGACTAGACATGGGAAATAGTGACATGTGAATGGGCCTTAGAGGTCGTGAATGTGTCTTTGAATGGTGTTACATGGTTTGCAAGAAGTGTAGGGTTTATATGGTGCAATGTAGTGTAGTCTATAAGAACAATCTCTATGCCAAACCTCAAAATGGATAGTACCATATCTTGTTTATAAGACAAATATTCTTTGTATGTTTCCTTTGTGGTGGCTCAAGCCCTCACACATGAGGCATGACAATGAAATGTAACAATTTGACTATTGAATGATAGTGTTATGTCACATGCAAATTCTGAACTGACTTATCTTTCAAATGAACTTTGACAAGCTCTTATGGCCCAAGCATCATTTGATTTGTACGATATTGATATATTTCAAGACTCTTATCTCTGCAAGGAATGTTTATTTATTAGGATATTGGTATATTTCAATATTTGCATCTCTTATATCTTAGCGCATGACGAACGTCGGGGAAAATTTGAAAAAAAACAAGAAAATTACATTTTTTTAAAGGTAAAATCCGAGCAAACTAAGAACTAATACGCCTTACCTTCATACATATAACATTCATGTACCTTATAATCCACCTTAATAGTTACATAACATTAATGTAAAACAACCTTAAAACTAGAAATTGTACATGTTCAAATAGGTTTCCAATAACACTCTTATAAACCAAACCCTTATGTAATTATTAAAATATAACCCCTAACATTTATAACCCTCTTAATCTTATAAACCCTAATATAACCTCCCTATCCCCTACCATATATAATATCAATAACCCCTATCCCATTAACAACTAATAGAACCCTTTGTATCTATAAAGACATATAATCTCTAATCATTACACCTTCTATTTCATCTAACTAAAATAACACTGGATTCATATACCCTTTGTTCCATAACCCTATAATCCATATCATTCCTAACCCATATGACTCCCAACACAAATAACCACTTCCAAAGTAAATTATAACCCATAATATAAGACATAACCACTACAACTCCTAATCCCTAAAACTTATAACACCTATAAAAGTTAATCCATAAAAATTATAACCCTCAAACCACACCCCCAAACACTTATCATTCCTAATATAACCTTGAACTGTTATATCATAATCCTTAAACCTTACGATTCTTAACCCATATATTAACCCTTATTATTAATAACCCCTAAACTCTATATCCCTCAAACTTTATAAACTCTACACCTAACAGATAGGATTCCTAACTCGTATAACCCCTTACCCCAATACTTGTAAAATCTAACAAATATAACCCCATAATGAGTGTAACATTCACCCCAACAACCTATCACCCTTAAACCTTAAAATGGATAGTACCATATATTGTTCATAAGATAAATATGTAATTGTTAACATGGCTTTTAAAGTTGTCTAACACAAGACCTCCCTTTGTTTACACTCTACACAAGCAAACTGAGAACTAATATGCCTTACCTTCATACATAGAACATACACATACCTTATAATCCACCTTAATAGTTACATAACATTAATGTAAAACAACCTTAAAACTAGAAATTGTACATGTTCAAATAGGTTTCCACTAACACTCTTATAAAACAAACCATTATGTAATTCTTAACATATAACCCTTAACATTTATAACCCTCTTAAGATTATAAACCCTAATATAACCTCCCTATCCCCTACCATCTATAATATCAATAACCCCTATCCCATTAACAACTAATAGAACCTTTGGTATCTATAAAAACATCTAATCTCTAATCCTTACACCTTCTATTGCATATAACTAAAATAACATTGGATTCCTATACCCTTTGATCCATAACCCTATAACCCCTAATCCCCATAATGCATATAATATTGACCCCTATAACCTATCACCCTAACATTTATAATTTCTTACTCTTCTAACTCCTGTCACCCCTGACCCATATAACTCCTAGCTATGGTAACCCTAAACTGTATCCATGTTAACGACTAACCCATAAACCATAACCCCTAAACCCAAAAATTGCATAATCCTTAAGACCCTGAACTTGTATAACCCCTAACCTATATATCCCTTACCCTCCATAACACCTAACCCATAATCCATATATATAAATTATATATCCTATAATCTAGCCTATCACATATAATTCGTAACCACTCTGTACATTTTAACCACTACAATTGATAACCTATATTAAACCTAACCCTTATCACCCCTAAAGCCTATAACTTTTATCACACCTATTAGTGCACAAATTGGTTGACACAAGTTTTAAGTTTGCATCAACCTTTCCTCATTTTTCTTTCAGGTTGACACAAGTTTTTAAGTTTGAAATACCACTTGTTTTTCAGAATAACATTAGAGAATACACTCATCTAATTGGACATTTTGATGAGATGTTATGGACACATATGTTCCCAAATACAATATTAGAAGATAAAACATATAAATGGTACAAGGTATATGAGGAAAAAGGTGAGACATGGAAATGGAAAACATTGAAAGGAATTTTTATAAAATACTTCTCCTTTTTCCATAGCAGGTCATGACGGGATTAGTATTGATGTCTATGCTTGATGATATATTAGTCTATAATAAAGTTTTGGTAGATGAATTAAGGGATTACCTTAAGAAACCTAACACCTAACTATTATAACTCAATCACACCTAACCTCTGTAAACCATAATATAACCCATTACTTGTATAACCTTTATACCCTTATAATTCATAACCACTATCCTCTATAACTTAACCCATGTAACCTCTTACCTCCAACATGCACCAGTGTTAATTCTTAATTCATATAACACACTCATAGGCTTGCAAACAACCCATACAATGGACTAATGTGTTGGCTGGAGCACTAGTCATTCAAGGCTCTTGAGCTCAAGAATATTCAAAAATATCTTGAGGAACAACTTGTTTTCCTTCCTTGACCATGGTCAAGATCCTATGATATATACTCAGTGCACAAAACCTCCTTATGGAGTCCATATATTCCAACTTTGATGCTAAAAACCCCTTAGCTTATAGGGCTTGTGTTATGTTAATTTGCAGGTGTTGTTCATGGGGATTGATCCTAAGAAGTGATGTTTAGGGATGTAACGACCCTCCTCATTATGACAATGACTCTTTAACAGGTAAAATTTTTTTGGTGTGTGTGTTTAAGGTGTGTGTGCACGTGTAGAAGTAACAGACACACTTGACCCTACGTCACCACCCGACAACCATCAAGACGCAACCACGACGTTCATCACAAGGAAGGCTGAAGGCACACAACGAGTAACTGAAAGCAATAAAATGACCATAGTCACAAGGCGCACAACGCAAACATTTAACGACATACTGGGTTATGCACAGTACGAACACAGAGGGAAAAATCCATAGTAGTAGATCTTACTATTTCTGCAGGAAAGCAGGGCGTTTAATCTTAGTTCTCTGCTCCGGAGAGAGAGAAGGTCAGATAGGCTCCTGGCCAACTGCTCAGGTAGAAACTAGTAAACTCCATCAGGTGTGTCGCAAGAGTGGAAACCCTACCTTTAAAGGGCCCGAGACTCTTGATATAGCACTGGATTCTTTACACAAAAAAATTCACACACAGACATATCTCCTAAGGCTACCTGGGGGTGTCTACATCCCGCCCGACACCATCAATACCACAACGCTAAAGGTACCAACATCCATGATTAACTAAGGTTCGTTCTATCAACCATATTCCATTTAACCAAGGGTGAGAGTACTTCTTACTATTGACCATCATACCTTAACTTTAATTAACCATGCAGTAATAATATAGCTCTAAATCAATCCATCATCATCAATAATTATTGGCGCAATAAACATTCACTCTCTATACATGGTGCAAGGGTTGGTATTCCAATAATCATTGATAAATCTATAATGCTAGTAATCCTTGGGGTCCATCAATCCTATACATCTATAATCATAACACCACAGTAACCAGTCTTTTTATCAATCAACGTCCATGCTTAAATATTCGTCGGGCATGAAAGTAACATTTCTAGAACAATCACCTGTCAACTTAAGTAGAGGCGTAAGAGAAACGAGTCACTAAATCAGTCATGTATCACCTTATTGAAAGGTGTGCGAGCGTTCTATTCATTAATCCATCGGTCAAAAGCAATTTTAGTGGCACAGTTAAGAAGGGTTAGATCAACATACATTACAATATAATTTATTTCGCGCAAGATGTCTAAAGTCTACATCAAGCACTCTCACTACATCATAATTTAAAGCATGCCAGAAGGCTATCATCTAGTACAGCATTCCTTACTTTACATTCCAAAAGAGCAGAAGACTAAGGTCCATCCAAAATAATTCAACGATAAATATGTATGCGCGCGAGTAATCTAAGAAATTTATACAATCAAGATGTCAACTTTATTTAATGGCGCAGGAAAAGAAAATACATAATCCAATCCCTTGTAAATTCTTACACATTTTAGCATTTACAATTTTGCATTTAATACTATCACTCTCTCTTATGAATTTCTCAACACCTACATATAATACCCACTTTTGTTCTAGTACCATAAATGGACGAGGAAATTCTTACGCACAACTAAAAGGTATAAATCATCCATCAAAAACAATTATTGTCCTTAACCTAAAAACTATATCATCTC
>ML777108.1:152270-167354 GCA_009831015.1 Picea engelmannii | reverse complement strand
TCAGGATGCACCACGTGCTCCAAGGGTGCCACTCGCTTCTTGTGTTTCTTTTATGCGACGTGCCCTTCAGGATGCACCACGTGCTTCAAGGGTGCCACTCACCAACTGGACTGATTGGTAGACATCTATAACCCCTGGAGTCAACACTCCGCCAGGTGAAATTGTGGGAGACTAAGGGCTCTAAGGAATAAGGTCCCCGCCTTTTTGCGCGCCCCTTAGAATCATCGTGAGTGACTGTCATAGTCTGCCCTCACGGCATTGTGGATCCTCTTGAACTAGGTAATCGTTAACCTACAGTTCGAGCCACGGCGGGAGTGCTAGTAGGCGGTGGTAGGGATGTTGTCCACCCCTCTCCCTCAACCTCTCTGGAAATCGTGTGTGGCCCCTTTACTCCATATGTGAGTCTAGTCGGCAAGTTATCATCAACCTGCATCATCAACAATCATGTCAGAACATGCCAATATCATATCATCAAATCAAATGAAATATCACAGTAAATAAATCAACCCAAAAGCACACTCCCTGACTCAATCCAGAGTCCAAGGGGGTTCCACCGATGCCTCTGCATCCTCAAGGTCAAAAACCTTGCACACTCAATACAACTGAGTCAAATAGCACCTGTCTACATCACATAGTAAAACATCATGTCATCTATCATAATGCATCATAATCAAGTATAAATGTTTTAACATCAAAAATTCAAGATCACTTGTGAGCAAGTGTCCTCAAATAATAAGTTTTCTCAGTGCGCCAGAGCGGGATGTTACAAGGGAATAAGGTCCAAGTTTTTTCCTCTTGGCCTAACCATGGAATTTGAGATCAAGAAGGTCCAGTTAGGGTTTAAGACCCTTCTTTCCCCCTTAACCTTCATGTTAATCCCTAAAGACCCATTTCTATTGTACAAAACCTACTCATGGCACCATTATATCCTGCATTGGATTCTAAAGAACACCAACTACAACCATGAGAATCATTCCTAATGGGGGGTTTGACACATTTTATTTAGGGCATATGTTTTGGTTTAATAATGGTACTTGTATCCCTCAAATATTCCAAACATAGCCTACAAGGGTCCTATGTGATGGCTTAAGGACTCATCCAACACTATATCCTGAGAAGTTGTGTGGGTTGTAGTTGTTGTTCATAGAAGTTAAGCCTAAGAATGTTCATGTAGGGAAAAAGTACTCCCTTGTTTCCCTCCCTTGATCTTGGTTAGACCTTTAGACCCATTCTTGGTTCAAAAATAACTTATTCATGGTGCCCAAACTCCACTTGAGGTGAATTATATGTTACATAGGTCATATGTGGTGGTTTGACTACTTGTATATCATTCTTGAGCTTGAGAAGTAAGTTTTAGGGTTGAATAATCTTGTTTCCTTTCATCAACTATAGTCATGAACCTAAGACCCATCCATGATGATAAAGAAGACCTCATAATGTCACCCATATTCAACTGGGATGCCAAAGAATCCCTAGAGAGGAATCGTGTCATGGTTTTTAGGTGTTGTCGATGGTGGTTGAGCTCGAGAAGGTTTAGTTAGGGATTTAGGCCATTGTTTCCAACTTGCCATGTTTATGCCTCTACACCCATTTGCAATGTACAAAACCTAAGCATGATGCCTATATCCCTCTTAAATGCCAATTAAGTTATGTTATGTTGGTTTGAGGACTTGCTCAAGGCTCTTGATGACAACTTGTTCACCCATCCATGGTCTTTTGTGGTGACCTGAGGACTTGTTCATGGTGCTTGAGCTAGATATGATATGTTTGGGGCTTGAGTTGTTGTTTCCCTCCCTTGACCATGCAGTTTAAGGGCTTGAGGCTTGTTTCCCTACCACAACCATGGTCAAGGCCATGATACCCATATGTATATAGTATGAAAAACATATAAAAGGTGATGGTATAGGTGTTGTTCATGGCACATGAGCTTGATAAGGTTAAATTATGGCTTAAGTCCTTTACTCCCCCCTTAACCATTTTTAGGTGTTAAGACCCATTTCTAGGGAACAAAACCTACTCATGGAACCTATATCCTATAGCTTGGTGGCCTTCAAGAAAACATTACAAATGAGTGATGTGTTGGTTAAGGCCTCTCTACCCATCCTTACTGCAAAAAATCTCCTAATGGTGTCCTTATCCAAATTTAATGCTAAGGACCCCCTAGAGAGGAATTGTGTTGCGGTTTCTAGGTGTTGTTCATGATGAATGAGCCTAAGATGTGTCATTTAGGGCCCTTATATCCCTTGACATTGGTTAGACCTTAATACTAATTATTGGTTCATGTATGGGTTATTTTCCCATCTTTCCACCTAAGTTTCATAATTTTTATAGTGATAATTTCTAAAATAAATTACCCCTTCATAAAAAAATCAAAGAGTAAATATCTATTCTTAATACAATTTAAAAGAACAAATACTAAAATCCTTTAATTCAAATAATTACTAATTATTTTTTTATATCTATCTACTCAATATGAAAATGTAGAAATAACCTTCGCTTTCACCCATACGCTTTGAGGCTGAGACAGGGTTTGGTAAGGTGGGTTTTCTTAATTAAGGAGGGTTTCCTTTAAGGTGGAAAAATAATTCAAATCAGTTACCCTTCTTCAAGAAAACAAGCCCATCCGAGACCGAGCAGACCGATCAAGGAGACTCTGGTACCTATCTCTTTGTGACCTATGCTACCCTTCCTTCTACCATATCCTTTTCTTAGTCAACTGAACCAACCTATGCCTTTGCTTATCCTACTTACTCTAATTGAGGGAAATATGAGACCGATCATACCGAGAAAGGAGGCGCAAGAGTACTATCGAGGGAAAGGAAGCGTGAGAGTGTCGAGGGCCACCCATACGCTTTGAGGAGATAGGATTTGGTAAGGCGGGATTTCTTTAAGGTGATATTGTCGATGGAAAGGAGGGGTGAGACTGTCGAGGGACATTTGAGACCGAGGGAAAGGAGGGAAAGATCAGACTAAGAAAGGAGGCTCGAGACTGTCAAGGGTAAGGAGGCGCGAGACTGTGGGAAATAATGGTGAGTATAACCTTTTCACACTCAAATTTTGCATGTATTTGATAATTAATAAAAGGGAGCCATGCTCAACCTAGGTTTTGGAAATATTTTTTCACCACTATTCCATCGCATCCAAGCCCTACTTCACCATTCCCCAAGTTGAAATGTGTTATTTCTTCATCACACTAAGCCCACAATCTTGCAATTGAGCATGAAATCCCAACTACGTTCGATGACTCTTTGAAATAAAAAATTGAAGGCCATAATATCAAACCAAACTCTGCAATTAAGGGTCATGGAAGGAGATATGTCATGTTCCCTTAACATGGAAATTTGTTATTCTCCTATCTTCTCTTTCATGTAGTTTCAAGAACCATTTAGATCTAAAACTTTCCTCTTTCAATTATGGATAATTTAACCAAAAGCATATTATTATATTCTTTTTTAGTTTTGGTCCATTTTCCTTTAGTTATGAGCAAATGATAACAAGCCCAATCCTCTCATTGTTGTTATGTTCAACCTGGGCTTCCCTACTTCATGTACCTCGAATATTTTTGCACATATAATAGTCTAATGGACTCGAAACCGTCATTCTATTCACTATGATATTTACCAATTTGAATGGATATTATTTGATTTCATATTTATCATTATAAACTCAACCTAAAATGTTTTTTTTAATTGCCATTACTCATTATAAGTATGAGCATAGTTTGACCTATATTACTCATTACAAGTATGAGCAAAATTTGTCCTATACGAAGACTTTGAATTTTCCAACACTTATGAGGTTTGAATCAAACACCATTTCACCTACTTTCATTGGATTTAAAATATTAAAAGAGGGCCATACTCAATCATAAGAAATCTATCATGGCTCGTTTGAATTTTTTTTTAGTTCTTCTCTTACCTTATAAATGATAGCATAAGCTTTAGTTTCGGGTTATGTTTCCCATGTATGTCATACATTGATGATTATTGTGGTTGTGGGAATCATGCTTCATTAGTTCAAACCCAAAACCCATATGAATTTGATCCCAAAACCCATATTAATTTTCTTCATTAAGAGTGTTTTACAATGAAAAACATTTTAAGAGTCATACCTAATTTCACATGCTTTCTATTAATCACTTACATAGAATTGGGCCTTTACTAGCACTTTTGAAAACACAATTTTCTTCATTTGTTAGCCAACATGTGTTCCCTCACTTTTTCACTCTTTCTATAACCAACTATAAAAGGATCATAAATCAATGCATTATATAGATGCACTATTTTTCTTCAATCATAATCTAGTCAATTTATGATTGCTTGAATATTTTGGGTCTATAAGGTTGATTGTAAATTGCATTTTCATTTATATTTGGTTTGTTAGATGAGTTTTTGGATTTGTGGCTCCCATGACCCCAAAAGTGGATATGACAAAGGGATAGATGTATGAAGGGGTGGGAGAAGGAAAATAATAATGTTTTATTTTCATTTTAATGAAGAATTAGATTAATTTTCCAAATTATACCAAATAGGCCATTTGTACTTGGGTGACCCAAATATCCAACCAAATATATTTCCTTTTCCACCTAATTTGTAGCCTCACTTGAGTATATCCAAGATAAACCTTATTTTTCTTCCCACTAATGATGGCTAGAACCCTAATATTACTCCATATTTCATTGGCAAAGATAGATGGGGAAACCCACACTTGGATCTTGTTATCCCGAGAGCCCCTAAAATTGCACCCTTTGATTTGATTATACTAATTTGAAACCAACTTACCAAATATGTAGAGGTCCCCACTCTTGTACCAACTATTATTGATAAAGGAAACAATTGAAGAATATGGAAGTTTCATCTATGCCTCTTTAGGACCCCTAAATGATCCTATGACATTCCCTGTTATTATGAAATCCATTGATATCACTTCCATTGTTGATCATGTTTCTAGCTGACCCCACCACATTCATTTTTCCTTCACCACTCAATTGTTAAAATATGATACGAGGATGATGATTTACTTTGAGGATGTGCACTTAGAGGTATATGTACCTATGTATATTTCTTTGAGTATCCATTTCCCATTTCCCTTAAATAATAGTTGGTCATGCACAAGGTGAAGCCCCTATGATCATTATGAGTATTTAAGATGTGTATGGTGGTCTCTATAATCATAAAAGTTTACTATGTTAGAAATGATGACATTTGATTCAATGTTGTATAGGTGTACTAAGTGAACTATGACATTTGCATGGTATTTTTAAAATTTGGGTCATTTTGCTTCCATTTATCTGGATAATTAGCTCATAATTTTTGTCATTAGCAGTGCACACATAGTAATCTATCAAGAAATTATTTATTTTCTTAAAACCTCTTGCTCCTTCCCATAGCTAGTTTTCATCGAAGTTGAAATTATTTCATTTCATTTTCCTCTTGCATGGGTTAAATAGTCGAGTCAAAACGCCATCAGTTTCATGACCACTCATTTGAGTAACAACAGCCTAAAATCAAGAGCTAATTAAAATTTATCTAGCAACTTTTCTAGGGCTCTTCAAACCCATCTTAGCTTAGGTGTAGAGATTTGGAATAGGATTGTGAGAATAACTTTCCAAAGATGCTAAACAAACATAAATCTTTGAGTTAGGGAGTGAAATCCATTTTCTATATCACTGACTTTCGAAATCCCTTCTAAAACAAGGGTCAAGCACAAGGTCGCATTGGGGATGACAGAGTAATCAACCCTTCTTTATTGGTCTTGGTGTCGATTGTCGATTTTCCCCCCTCTTCTTTGGTATAGTAGGTGGTACCATAGAGGCCATAATATTTTAGACTTCCTATGCAAGGTGACAGCACAGGGAAGGTGGTGTTTTACATGGGATCAACATTGGCTAGACTCACTCGGACTCCTTGGAGGCTTTCCCACTGCTCGGTGAGGTAACTTGCACTAGGGAGTTAGTTCATTAAGCAGGTTGTCAATGTAACTTTCCCACTGTTACACATTATTTTTTTCATCCCTATGACTGTTAATGATGTAAAACTATATGTTTCCTTCAGAGAGGTCACTGTCCTGAGTTCCAGAAGAAATAAGGGAGAAGAAATTTTCCTGAGAAAATAAGTTGCATTCTCCTTTGTAAAAACCCTATTAAAGAGGATGTTCACAAGTTGCTATATAGGCAGGGTGTGAAAATGCTTGATTTTCGTAGGCTGCACCATAGTTGGGTCACGAAGTGTTCGCAAGTTGCTATATAGGCAAGGTGTGAAAATGCTCATATGTGGAAAAAACAAGCATCTTCTCGAAGCTTCTAGAAGGAGAAACTTCCATGGTGAGGTGGCATCTGAATGGTTCAGATCTTACTCGCTTTCATGATTTAGTGGGATCATCCTAACCTCCTCACCTTATCCTCTTCAACTTATAAAAGGAAAGGAGCTCTCATGGAGAAAGTTAGATTTTGATTTTGGAGCTTGGATTGGATTGAGCTTTGGAGATTGTTAGCTTGGCTAGATGAGCCATTTTGTCAAGATAGATTGTGAATATTATCATATCTATGCTCTCAGAATTCTTGGAGTGGAAGTGTGTGGGGAATGAAGGACAGTTGGAAGGGACCTTACGACATCAAGGCCATGGTTGTAATCTCTCTTTCACATTTAATATGATATAGTAATATGATTCTTTCCTATAAAGCTTGTTGTGTTTTATTGTATGATTCCTTGATCACATACATAGGTTTATATTGAGTTTATACTATTACTATCACTTTGTTTGGTTGCGTTCTTTTGCAATATCATCATTTTATGAGTGTTGGAACGAATCTAAGATGGATATGGCGAGAGGAAGCGGCGTTTAAAAAATATGTCACCTATCCCTCTTTAGTTAGTAAATTCAATATTTAAAACTTAAGGAAAGCGTCATGTTCTAGTGTGTTTTGTTCTAGATCTAGGTGGATCTAGGGAGATCAGTTAGTGTCTGCACCTACCAATTTATCCAATAACAAAATTGGTGAGCATACTAGGGAACAGATTGTTTCCTAGTTAGTCTAGTTTCCCTTTCTTTGATTGCTTGTTTTATGGTCTCTGAGTCTGTGGGAGATCCATCTAGACTCTCTAGATATGAAATTTCACTTAGACTCTTTGTCCTTTTTCCAAATTCCTTTTGATTACATACATTCCCACACTTCACCTATATACAGCCTATGAAAACCCTTGATTTTTGCACCCTATTGTTCAGTCTAGTGCAACCTTCTCTCACCCTACCTGTGTCTAGACTGCGAAAATGCATAATTTTCGCACTGCACCTCACTACTAGGCTGCGAACTTGTTTGTAAAATTTTTTGGATTGGGTCTTGTTATCTTTTGATGCCCATTTTTTCTTTGATCAGCTGGATTGAACTTTTGGAGCCTATATTGATCTGTTTACAGCCTGCTTGACATTCTTTGAGTTGATTTTAGCCATCTTTGCTTTGTTTGGTTTTGAAGGATTAGTCTCTTGCTTTGAGTGTCTTTCAATTACAAAGCCTATGTTTTCTTTAGGATTGTTTAGGGAAGGATCAAATTTCTTTTGAATGGTTCTCTTTAAAAGAAAACTTTTAGTTTGGGTTTCTTTGTTTTAAGAAAGTTCATTATTGCTTTTAGTGAAATTTTTGAAACAAAAAGATTTAATTTCTTTCTTTATATTAGATTGGGGGCATCCTTGCATTTGAAGTAGCAAAATTGCATGATTCTTGGCATTTTTTTGGTCATAATCGTGTATTGGTGTACAATTTATTTTGCTCATTTCTTAAAGATATTGATATTGATGAGTTTTTTAAAATGTTGGGACATTGTGCATCTGGGAATGATAAATGTTTTATCCTTCTTGTAGCATAACTCTTATCGAAATGAAAAGATTGCATCTTCATCTCTTTGCATAACTTTCGAGTCGGTCAAAACACCATATTGTCCACGCCATCTTCCTTTTGAGTAACAACAGCCTTAAAGATAAAGTGCTTATAAAAAATGATTAGATGTTTTTATAGTTTCTGGTAGCAAACCTACATTAGATTAGTTGTAGGGCTTTGGAATAGGTGTGAAAGATAACTTTCCAAAGTTGCAAACAAACATAGTATCTTGTGATAGGGAGAGTTAAATCCACTTACTACATTTTGTCCTGGGAATCCCTTCTCACACAAGGGTCAATCACGAGGTCGCATTAAGACTGGAAGAGTTACTCACCCTGCTTTGTTGGTCCTGGTGTGGAGATTGTGTGTATTATGGGGGTCACTTGAAGGTATACCCACAATTATGAGTGGAAGCCTTTCGAGTTGATTTTGGGCTAGATACCCTGCCTTTGTGCATGGATCAGACTGTCGATTGTTTCCCCATGCATCATTGTAGTAATTGGTAACCTTAGTGGCCTATCTCTCTAGGTTCTATGGAGGGGCAAGTCTTCACAGTACCTGGAATCAACGTTGGACAAACTCACTCAGGCTCCTTGGAGGGTATACCCACAATTATGTGTGGGAGATTGCACCAAGGCATAATTTTGTTAAGCAGGTCGTGAATGTAACTTTTCCACTCGCTCTATCTTAGCCTCTTCTTACTTTGTTCCCATGACATTGGATTTCACCACCAACTAGTGTGCTCATTGTGAGAAGGTTTTGTTTGCTTGTTTGCTTACTAGATTTTTAACGTGTGCTATTTGTTTTCCCTAGTGGACTCTAGATTGGATCTTTATTTTTATGGCGTCAATTCCCGGGATGACCAATGAAGGAACTTCTTTTCTAGGGGAACCTTTGTTTTTCCTTCTTACGAAAACATTGGTCCTCCTCATATTGCTACTTTGAGCCTTCCAGGTCTCACAATTGGATTACCGGTATGGTTGTTTTCCACTCAAGTAATCCCAAATGCAGTTAGTGCTTCAGTCACACGCACTTCCCCCCAAGAGCATCAACCTCATGTTGATCCTTCACCTTCTTCACTAGTAAGGTATACTTCGCCTTCTTCTCTTGCAAGGTCTCCTTCTGTTTCATCTTCTTCGTCGAGGGAAAGTTCTAAAGCTAGTAACCTGGTGAATAAGAAGAAGAAGAAAATAAAGATTAAGAAGAAGAAAGATAAACAAGGGTCAAAACCTCCAACCATTGTCAAACATGTTGGAAAACAACCAGTTACTATTAATCGTGTTGGGAGTGTTGATGATGTCAAGATCACCCAAACAACTTGTAAGCCCAAGTACCCTTACAGGCTTTGTAAGGGTATCCATATTCTTAAGGATTGCCCTGGTCTATCCAAGGTTATAGAGGTATGGTCTACACACCCTAACCAACCCATGTCATCAGCCTCTGAACAACATGTCGATGACCTCTCATTAACTAGTCACAATACCATTGGGAAGAAGAAAAGTAGAGTCAAGTTCCCATGCATGTTATGAAAAGGGAGTCATCTCACTCACCTTTGCCCTCATATGGACGAAGCCTCGAAATTACTGGAAGACATGATTGTTTCACAGCCTCAACTTCCAGCTTCTTATTGCAAGATTACTCTTGACCCCCTTATAGTTGATGGAATGATCACTCCAGTCCCCTCACCAGTCAATCCAGTTGATCATGTCATCAATATGGTCACGTCCTTAGTTGAACTAGTTGACCAAGTGGTCAATTCGAGCCCATCCTCAATCGATCCCATTCTCCTGTTAGAGAGTGTCACCCAAGTGGTCGATATGTTTCCACCTGTCGACCCCATTCTCCCCTTGGCGAATGCAACCCAAGTGGTCGATATGATCTCGTCATCGGTCGATCCTACTCTCCCGCTAGAGAGTAAACCCAATAATTCCCATGTTTTTCTCGTTTATACAGAATCTACCATGCCGAGGGCTATTCCTCCTTCTCCCGTGGAACCGCCTCCAAGTAATGAGGCCATCCATTTTGATTGGGGTGTGATAACTAGACCTTGTCTTCCCTCTCACATTCATTTCCAGATTACAGTATAGGTTTGTGGTTGAGATGTTCCTCAGACACTGATAGATGAAGGTGCGTACGTTAGTATTTTGTCCTCTTTTGCTTGGCAAGATTTGGGTTTTCCTCAGCTTGTGCCAGTTACGCAGAATCTGTTATCTTTTAACAGAAGAACTAGTGAACATTTAGGGACCCTTCCTCAGTTTCCTGTAACTTTGGGAGGGAAAATTGTCTTTATTGATGTCATGGTAGTCCAAGACCCCTTGGATTTCGCTTTACTCCTTGGGCGAGATTATGTCTATGCCATGAAAGCTATTGTGTCTACTCTTTTTCGTGTGATATCTTTCCCTCACGATGGACGAGTTGTGACTATTGATCAACTTCCATTCATTGACCCCGACTGGATTGCCTCCCTAAATGGTTCTTATATGCAGACGATATCACCCCCGCCACAAGTCAATTATGTGGCATTGTCTACCATGGCTTCAACTTCTGATGACTTAGATCTAGTAGTTGACATGGTGATATCTTCGATAGGGTTTTTAGAGCCTGATATATCTACTCTTGTCGCGACCCTCGACATGGTGTCCTTCCAGAGTGTGTTTCTTCCTTCCAGTGAAGACCTCTTGGAAGCCATGACTAAGTTTTGTCCCTTGACATGGTGTCATTCTGGAGCATTGTCCTCCTGGAATCCATGATCAAGAAGACAGACTCTAAGGATAGTTTTTTTCATCTCTGAGGCAACCTCGTTAAAAAATGAAACAAAGGTATTTGAGCATGGTTTTCAGATTTCAAGATTGCTAAAAAATGAAACCACTTCCGAGGATAGTTTTTGCGTCTCTAAGGCAACCTCGTTAAAAAATGAAACACAAGTCTTTGAGCATGGTTTTCTGATTTAGAGCTTGTTAAAAAATGAACCCACTTACGAGGATAGTTTTTTCGTCTCTTTGGAAACCTCGTTAAAAAAATGAAATAGAGGTTACGAGCATCATTCCTATTTCTATTTCAAGCTCATTAAAAAATGAAACAGTGGTCTGGGTATTATACCTAGAGTCACGAGCATAGTTCTTCTCATGTGTCAAGCTTGTTAACAAATGAAACAACTTCCCCCTCTTCGTTTGGGTCAAGTCCTACGTATAGTATTTGAAGCTTCATTTCATTCTCCTTCACAGTTGGATGAAACGAAGCTTGGGGGGGAAATGCTTTCAGCCTCTGAACTTCATGTTGAATTTAAAGCCGCTAGTTTCTTAAGCTAGGGGCTAAGTACCAACCATCCCTGTGTTATGCATTGGGAAGTCCAAGCATAGTTTTCTATGGTTCAAGATTGTGTAAAAATGAAACCACTTACCTCAAGCATAGTTTCCTCTAGTTCAAGATTGTGTAAAAATGAAACCATGTCCAAGCATAGTTTTGTTTTGTTTTAAAGCTTGCATAAAAATGAAAACAATCTCGAGCTTAGTCTTTGTCCGTTCTCATGCTCGTAAATACATGAGAAGAAGTTACCAAGCTTAGTATTTGTTCTTTCTCGTGCTCCTAAATCAATGAGAATGTAACTGAGTATACTTTTATCACTTTTTTGGACTAGTAAAAGTTATACGAAAAAGGAACCCCATGGAGTTCCCTTTAAGCTCTTTTTAGACTCTCTAACCATGAAAATATTGTCGAGCGACCTTGTTATTTTCACGCTCGTTAAAGTATTTGAAGAAAACATCTGTTGAGTGATAGTTTATCTCCTTTTCGTCTCATCAGACTACATTACGAAAAAGGAACTGGGAGAGTTCTCTTTAAGTGTTTTTTAGACTCTCAAAACATGAAAAACACTCAAGTTTTCTATCTTTGGACTCATTAAACAAACATAGAAATGCCCATGTGGGACCGAACCACTCCTTCCTAGGGTTCGTTAAACATACTTCGAGGGACTTGTCTGAAGAATGATCTTACATTACAATCATATGTTATCCTCCTCGAGCTTGTGTAAAAATAAAGAGGTACTCGACAGAAATGGTGGGCGGGGAATTGGGAAAGAAATGTGTTTAAACCTGTATTCTATGGAAGAGTCACTTTTGAACATGACATCCTTTCACTCGCTTTGTGTCTAGGTTAGAATATCCACTTGTCTCCTGATCATACTCCTCTATAAGATTACAAATTGGTTTGTGATCCTGGTTGTTGAGTCAGTGTTTCCAAGACAATGTCATGTTGTCAATATATTCAAAAGAGATGTTCAACCAAAAAATACTTCTATTGCATTGGCCATCCCTGAGTCAGTCTTGAGTTACTGGTTACCCTGATGTACATCAAATCTTGTTACTTGTTTCATGTCATTGATGTGGGATACATTAAGGCCCTCCTGTGACAAGTCTTTTCCTTTCGAATTCAACTCATTATCTAGGAATTAGACTTAGAAACCAATTGGTACCGTGGAACTTCCATGTCTCAATGGAAGGTTTCCTCACTTTCGACAGTGGGTTTTCATTATCGACCCTTGATCGATAGATTCTGTCGAGTGTTCGACCTCAGCTCATTGATTCACATTCATTGGATTGTACTAGTGTACCTTGGGAGTCATTGACATTAATGGTGATTTCCCCCACACTTGTTAACGGTGATTTCCTCTCCTTTTATAAGTTGAAGAGGATAAGGTGAGGAGGTTAGGATTATCCCACTAAATCATGAAAGTGAGTAAGATCCAAACCATTCAGATGCCACCTCACCATGGAAGTTTCTCCTTCTAGAAGCATTGAGAAGATGCTCGTTTTTCCCACGTATGAGCATTTTTGCACCCTGCCTATATAGCAACTTGCAAACACTTCGCGACCTAGCTATGGTATAGCCTGTGAAAATCAGGCATTTTCACACCATGCCTATATGGAAACCTGCAAACATCCTCTTTAATAGGGTTTTTACAAAGGAGAATGCAACTTCTTTTCTCAGGAAAAGTTTTTCTCCCTTCTTTCTTTAGGAACTCGGGCCACTGACTCCTTTGAAGGCAACATATAGGTTTACATCATTAACGATCATAGGGATGATGAAAATAATGTGTAATAGAGATCCCCCCAAAGTATGAAGTTAGAACAGAGTGATAGCTGAAATACTTTGTCGAGTGTGTGTAGGGAACAAGGAATTGTCGGTCGAAAGCCTGCCAACAAACAAGGAAATACAGTACAATAATATATCATCACTGAGGTAGGAATTCCCATACTTAGAATACAAATGACTCAGAGCATAAATGTAGACATGCGAATATCCATGTCAAGTAAGATAGGTCATGGCCACCAAACATACACTGTGGATCCATGCCAATATGACTCAAATCTTAACATAGCCACCAAAAATACATTGTGGATCTATGTGTTAAAGACTCAAATTTGAACATAGCCACCAGACATACAATGTGGATCTATGTAACAGTACATTGAATATACTCCAACGCAACCTGAATTTGTCAAAAAAGATCCAAGGTCTTCATCTCCACCACTCTATAGTATGAATCTAACCATGCGAATACATGTGTCGAAGTTGAACATGGTAGAAACCACTTGATTACCGGTCATTATGGAAGAGTCACTTTTGAACATGAAATCCTTTCACTCGCTTTGTGTCTAGGTTAGAATATCCACTTGTCTCCTGATCATACTCCTTTATAAGATTACAAATTGGTTTGTGATCCTGGTTGTTGAGTCAGTGTTTCCAAGACAATTGTCATGTTGTCAATATGTTCAAAAGAGATGTTCAACCAAAAAATACTTCTATTGCATTGGCCATCCCTGAGTCAGTCTTGAGTTACTGGTTACCCTAATGTACATCAAATCTTGTTACTTGTTTCATGTCATTGATGTGGGATACATTAAGGCCCTCCTGTGACAAGTCTTTTCCTGTCGAATTCAACTCATTATCTAGGAATTAGACTTAGAAACTAATTGGTACCTTGGAACTTCCATGTCTCAATGGAAGGTTTCCTCACTTTCGACAGTGGGTTTTCATTATCGACCCTTGATCGAGAGATTCTGTCAAGTGTTCGACCTCATCTCATTGATTCACATTCATTGGATTGTACTAGTGTACCTTGGGAGTCATTGACATTAATGGTGATTTCCCCCACACTTGTTAACAGTATACATTAATGGTGATTTCCCCCTCTTTCTGGTGAATGCTACTTCTTATACTAGCCTTCCCCTACAATAGGGAGTGTTCTGTCCCTTTCCTCGAAAATAAGTGAGGTTCCTCTTCTTTATCTTTGGAATCCTACATGGTTACTTCCCAAAGTAATGCCTTCTATGGGGTTTTACCTCTTTATGATGGGGCCATTAAATTTAACATTATTTACATGGTAGGTTAAGTCATTGCTCATGATCCCTTTCCCCATCTCCATTCAATATGCCTCCAAGGTGTTGAGCTAGATTTCTCGCAAGGCCTTGATATATTGTGAGGTCCTCACATTCAACTCACTAAACCACCCTCTTAGCTTGAAACTCACCTCTCTTCCAAGAAAGAGGGAAGCACCTCCTCTTAAATTAATATTTGTTTCCCTTGATCTGACCCTCTCCCGACCTCAACATATCCCCCTTTTGATGGAACATATATCTTTCCTTATTTCTTTCAAGTGGTTTCTCCACTCACTATCCATGGCCCAATTGAACCTTGGGTCTCCCCATCAACCATCCCATTATCCCTTAGATCCATGAGTTTTGGTACATCTATGATGGTTCCTCAAATGTTACCTTGAACTTCTATCCTTGATATATTCTAAACAATCAAAGTAAATGTGTACCAACAACAATTGGCCCCTTACAATCAAAAATTTCCAAACCTTAGCCAGGGATTGTTAATTTCCTACTCCAAAACATTCATCTCCATATGTAAACCAAGTATTCATGTCAACCTATACAAAATCTAAAAACCAAGAATTCATGTCAAACTCTACACAACCCATAAACCAAGCATTCATGTAAACCTCTACACAACCCAAAAACCAAGCATACATCCAACATTTTCTCTTGGACATGAATACCTGCAGCCTCAAAACTCTAATGTTTAGGGAAACTAGAATCCAATCATGAATATGTTCAACATTCTAGCCTCTTGCATCCATGGTATATGACCACGTACTCATCCAAGTATGGGAAGCAAAGGTGGGAAACCACCCTTTTACAATAACA
>ML777108.1:132016-152229 GCA_009831015.1 Picea engelmannii | reverse complement strand
CAAACCAAAACTTGAACTCAAATGGAGGAAGTAGGAATAAATACCTTCATGCATTATATAGACCTTCCTACACAAAAATTGTGATGTCCCATGCCATCAATAGGCCTTTGTTGGGGCAACGCTACCAAAATACTGTGTCTTCTACAACTAGCTCTGATACCAATTTGTAAGGTCATCGACCATCAACAGGCCGACAACGCCTCTATGGAACATACATATATATATAACATGCATTTCTAATGAATTTAAAACAAATAACACAGAGTTACTACTACCATAAAGACTCAAATGGAATTGACGGTAATTCCTACATGCAACGGAACACATGATAACATTTCAAGAATCACAAACATGCATAACATACATAATTAAGCAAGGACATGATACTTATATTTTAACTGGGGTAAAACCACCAACTGCATGCATACCTTCCATGAACCTCCCAGCCTTATACCACACTTCTCATCACTCTCAGCATTAGTTCACCCCCGAGCTGGGACTAAACTCCACCAAGCAAGGGATTCCTAGGCTAGGCAAGGTCAATAGGAAAGTCAAAGAGATTAAAAGGAAGGATTCTCTCCCAGGACCCACTTACGCCCACTGCTCATAGAATCTCATTACCCACATGCATGTCCCACCCCACAAGTATACACCTTCACTGTCACACAATCCATCGGCTTCTCCACCTCCCTTACCTTAGGCTTCAGCAACAGGCCATATCATTATTATCAGAGCTTTGTAGCAGCTACGGGACTCCCTCGATGAGAACTCACCTCCTCAGCACACTCTCTCACTTGGAGAGATTTGCTCACAGGTCTGACAACCTGCTTCTTCAATCCACAACCACCTCTCTCACCTAGAGAGAGAGTTTTTCACAGGCATGACAACCTGCTTCTTCAACTGCAATAGCTAATTTGGGTAAGGAAATGGAAGGCTTAGTAATTTAAAGAGGTAAAAAATGATCATGGGTTCAGCAATGGTGGAATTTGGCTAATTTCAGGCTTGCTCAGTGTGTGAGTGAACTCGTCAGAAGAGACGGGGCCAACTAGTTTAGCATGGCGAAGATGGTGAGGGAATGAGAGACAAAACTCTTTGCGTGAACCTCCATGCCTGTGCGTGTGTGAGTGTCTATGTGAGTGTCTTGCTCCATATCCCCCAGACAAAAATAATTCCCCCCCTTAAGTCTGCATGTGTCTAAGCCGACACATGTCACTCATAAAGAATTTTCCTTTCCCTTTGTAAGTCACCTATCCTTCCCCGGGAACTTAGGATAAAAACATATCCTTTTACACAGTTTTTGAAATAATAATAAATTGTTATTCTCTTAGACTTAAGACCTTAGTCTTAGCCCCTATTTCCAACCTCTCGTCCCCCTCTCCCTTACCCATCCTAGTGGAGCTTAGTCCCCCGTCACTCTTTCTTCATGGTCGGTCTACACGCAGGGATCTTTTTATATTAATAATATGAATATTTACATGCAAAAAACAGGCTCCTGGCCTTTACACCTAGGCTCTCCGACCTACTAACACATATGACTACCAGCTTATAATTGCTCAACTCACCAGCCTACAAGACAAGTTTACAATTCATAAAACAACTGGGGCTCGTCCTTGGGGTATTACAATCCCCTCCCCTTATTTTTGCATTGTCCTCAGTGGACCTTATTTACACAGCATCAGCAAGATTTTCAAAATATTCAAAAATATATGGGTATTATGCCCGCACAGAATCCTCATGCTCCCATGTCACATCCTCAGGACCGTACTAGGTCCACTGGACCTTTACAATCCATATGGCTCGATTCCAGAGTTTTTTTCTCTTCTGGTCCAATATGCGCACCGGATGCACTTGCAAGACACCTTCTTACTCCACCTGAATCACATTCCAATCAATAACATGATTAGCATCAGGTATATATTTCTTAAGCAATGAAACATGAAACACATTATGTACAGTCATGAATGCAGGTAATGCAAGCATATATGTAACTGGTCCAATCCTTTCTAGGATTTCAAATGGCCCACAATATCTGACTGCCAACTTGGAACAATTTCCCAGCTTCAGGGAACTTATGTTGGCTTTCACTTTCAAGAAAACATGATCACCCACTTTAAACTCTCTGTGGGTTTTGTTCTTATCAACATAAATTTTCTGCTTGTCTTGGGCAACCTTCTAATTCTTCTTAATCTTCAGCAGTTACTCTTCCATTTCCTTGAGCAACTCTGGCCCAACCATTTCCCTATCAGCTGGGTTATCCCAGCTTATTGAGGCATTTCACTTTCTACCATAAAGTGCTTCAAATGGGCTCATCTTTAGTGATTTTTGATACCCATTTTTGTAGGAAAATTCTACCAAGTGTAGGTAGTCTTCCCATTTAAATGGTTTGTCCATCACATACATTCTTAGTATATCTTTTATCACTTGGTTCACCCTCTCTATCTTCCCATCAGACTCAGGATGACAAGCAGTGTTGAAGTTCAGATTCATTATGAACCCTTTGAATAATCGCTTCCAAAACTTTGAGGTAAATTTTGGGTCTCTTTAAAACACAATTGTCTTGGTAATACCATGCATTCGTGCTACTTCCCTCATATAGATATCAACAACATTAGTTGCCTTGTGAGTAGTTTTCAATGGAATAAAATGGGCAACCTTCATAAGCTTAACCATCACCACCATGATGGAATCATGTTTCTTGCTTGTTCTAGGCAATCCTGTAATGAAATCCATTGTCACCACTTCCCACTTCCACTCAGGAATGGGTAAGGGTTGTAGAAACCCTGTTGGGTGCCTATGTTCAGCTTTGACCTTATGACACTCCATACATCTGGCGATGTATTCTGCAATTTCCTTCTTCATACCTATCCAAAAGTGATGGCTCTTGACTTCTTCCACTGTTTTCTAATATCCAGGGTGTCTAGCATATGATACATTATGCATTTCTTTCAAGATGATAATTCTCAATTACTGAAAATTAGGTATATAAATTCTATTTTTGTACATGAGTTTTCCATCAGATTCCAATTTATAATCTTCCACTTTCTGTAGCATCTTACCTTGTTGTAGCTTTGCTACCAATGCCATGTACTACACATCTGCATTTGCATCTTCTAAAATTATGCCTTTAATATCATACTGGTACATGCTAATGGATGTAGCATGTAGTTCATGCACTCTTCTGTTGAGTGCATCAACCACTTTGTTCTCCTTTCCTTTGATATTCTTAATGTCAAAGTCATACTCACAAAAAAATTCCAACTATCTACTATGCCTAGCATTTAAGGTTAGTTGATCAAACAAATACTTTAGACCATTATGGTATGTCCTCAGTTCAAACCTCCTTCCCATGAGGTAATGTCTCCATTTCTTCATATCCTATACAATGGCCACCAACTCCAAATCATGATTTGCATAGTTATTTTCATGCTCTTTCAATTTTCTAGACGCATAACATATTGCAAACCCATTCTGGCTGAGGAATCCTCTCAGTCCTTCTTCGCATGCATCTGTACACACTACAAAATATTCATTTGGATCTGCGATCCTCGGGATTGGAGCACTGGTTAACAACTTCTTTAATTGTTGGAAGCTTCTCTCACAATATTCTATCCATTGAAAGTTCTTCTCCTTTCTTTGCAAGGAAGTGATGGGGTGAGCTATCCTTGAAAACTATGCAATGAACCTTCTGTAATAGCCATGTAGACCCATAAATGATCTTACTTCTATCAAATTCTTCTCCACTAACCATTCTCTGATGGCTTCAATCTTCTCAGGATCCATGTCTATCCCATCCTTTGTAATGATATGTCCTAAATAATGGATCTGCTTTTGATCAAATGAGCACTTTCTCAATTTGGCATACACTTGGTGCTCTCTTAACACTTGCAACACCATCTTCAGATGTTGTTCATGCTCTTCCTTGGACTTGGAATACACTAGGATGTCATCCAAAAAGACTATGACAAACTTTTCTAGATATTCCCTAAATACACCATTCATTAGGCACATGAAAACAATGGGTGCATTTCATAACCCCAAATGGCACCACTGTGAATTTATAATGACCATACCTTGTTCTGAAGGTAGTCTTGTTGATGTCTTCATCCTTTATCCTTACCTGATGGTACCCTGACCTGAGGTCTATTTTTTAAAATATCTTGGCATCCTTCAACTAATCACAGAGATCATCGATCCTCGGTAAAGGATACTTGTTCTTAATGGTCACTTTTTTCAACTGTCTGAAATCGATGCACAATCTTAATGTCCCATATTTCTTATTCATGAACAAGACCAGGGCACCTGAAGGTGACACAATTGGACATATATACCCCTTCTTCAGAAGTTCTTCAAGCTGCAATTGCAGTTCTTTCAACTCTGTTGTACTCATTTTGTAAGGATTTTTCGACATGGTGCTGCTCTACGCATCAGGTTTATAGAGAAATTAATATCTCTCTTCGGGGGTAGTCTGGGTACCTCCTGGAATACATCTTCAAAATCTTTTAATACTTCATGGTTTCTAATATTCAACACCTTATCCTTAGGTGCTTCATCCATATGAGCTGCAAATAATTGGTAGCATTTCCTATAGCACTTCTTTAGCTGCATTGCTAAGATTTATCTGATAGCAACTGCTCTGGGAATTCCTTGGATGGTTCTTTGGTTTCCTTCCTCATCCATGCAAGTGAATGTCTTGTTATGGCAGTCTAATATGGCATGGTGTTGGTCCAACCAATCCATCCCAATTAGACAGTCATAGGAACCTAAAGGTAAGATGTTCAATTTGGCCCTTGTTCCTAGTCCATTCATGTCCACTGGACAGGCCTTAACCAACTCAAAAACATTTCTTTTGGCTCCTATAGCTAGCTGCACTAACCAATATTTTCCATGCTTGTTTCTTGGAAAATGAAAATTTTCCACCATTCTAGGATCTATATAACTATTACTGGATCCTGAATCAATTAAAATAGTAATGGTTTGGTTGTTGATCATACCTTCCACTTCAATCATATGTGACTGATATCCCACTTTCTTTTTGTCTAGGGCTGCATAGATCCTTGGTATTCTACTACCCATGTCTTCCATTGTTTCTTCATGTTGAACATTATGGACCGCTCTCACTTTGTCATTTCTATGGGGGCAATCTTTGTACCTATCATTTCCTTTACAACCTCAACATTCCATAGGTGAATGTCTTGGTATTTTCCCACTTGCTTCATCCTTCCTAGGTTCCCTAAATGATGGTTCTCCTTGAGGACTGATTCTGAAAAATGATGGTTTAGTTCCCTTCTTCCTATGATCCACCTTTAATTATTCTTGTCATCCCAAGCCTTCTAAAAAGTATGTTTTTCTCCTTGCTGCTCATACAAGAATTTTTCTCTCCTTAAAGTTTCTTCCATAGTTTTAGGATCATCATACTGGATCTTGTCACTAATGGAAGATGGCAGTCCACTCAAATACCTTTGAATTTTGATAGTCTCATCTTTGATGAAAGGAATGTACTTCAGCAATTCCAAAAACCTTCATTCATATTCATCAATAGTCATGCTACCCAACTTAAGTTCAAAGAACTCTTTCATATTTCTTTCATAGTATCTCTTATTCAAGTATTTCTTTTCAAAATAATTCTTGAATTCTTCTCAAGTAACATTTTTCTCTTTAATGTGTTGTAGCTACACAAGTTGATCCCACCACATGGATGGCTTTCCTTTCAGTTGATACATTGCAATTCTTCCTTCTTCATGAGAGGAATAATTATGTAGTTGGAAATATTTCCTCATGCAAAGCAGCCATGTCTTGGCATCTTCCTCCTTCTCGTGCTCTCCATCAAATGTAGGAGGCTTAATCTTGTTCATTTCTCCCTTCAGTTTATACACTCCAAATCTCCTATGCTTCCTGGTACGAGATGGGCTTGAACTACTGTGTGCCCTCCTCTTGGAGTGACCTTGGGAATGATGATGTTAAGAACCAAAGAAATTAAAACAAAACATCACAATAGATATAGAAGAAACCACACTTTATTATTACCAAACCCTTGAGGTAGGGAAACATCGTACAATGGATCCTATTATGGAAGGGATCCTCTCCTGTTCACTTGCCTCTTTGAGGGGGCATCCTCCTATTGAGTTACCGCTCCAAATACAATAATTCTTTTCATGTCCCATTACATTGTTTGAACCTCTTTATATAGTTCTATCATCACCTAATAACATTCTAGAAGAGGAATCTTCTAGAAGTAGAACCTTCTAAAAAGTCCTCTTACATTTATTATATCTAACTACCATAGTGGGTCTTATTTAATAATGTAGTGGACCTAATTCACCTTACATTGAATGGCCTCCACTATTATCACTATGGGCCCCCACTACTACCTCTCTAGCTACCTAACATTCCATCGCCATTATGAAAGCATTGTCCTCAATGATTTATGTACAACTATATACTAGGATCCCATGGATAATTGTGGACCATAATGTTGAAGAAGATTGGAGAACCAAAGTCCCATGTAGAAAGGAAAGCCACCATACTGAAGTAGTCCAACCACCATTGTAAGCTTGGGTCCCATGTCCAAGTGCTCATGTGAACTCCCTGTGGAATATTTTGGAACCCAATAACCAACTCAAAATGATGCTCCAAAGACTGACACTTGTCATGTGGATCCAAATAAGAATATCCATCGACATAGTGGAAAAGGGTCGTAGCGTAATCTAGAAGGAATATTACCACTGTAGAATATGTAGGATGGACACTGGTAATAATCATTGGCTCTCGATTTTTCACATTGATGCTCTCTACAGAAGGTGGATTAGAGTCATCAAATAAAATATGAAAGTGGTTGTCATCCTAGAAATGAAAAATATACATATATCAATCATCACAATCGGCCTCAAAATCATACCAAGCATATATGTCTTGATTATATTCATCATTGATGTCCACCATAAGAAATCTCTCCTGCGTGCTATCCAATGAATCTTGAATACTACGAAAATTATCATTAAGGCCATTTGTAAGGTCATGCAATCTAGCATCCAATGTCTCATACAATTGGTATTTGAATGCCTCAATAATTTGTAGAATTTATTTGAGGGTTTGAGAGGAAATATCCATATGAGAACCCTATGAACTCTTCGGTCTCGCAGCCATCATGAAAAGCCAAAAAAATATAACAATAAGTTACGGCAGAAAATCGTGGCTTTTTCTGGAAAAACCCTAAAACACTGTTGAATTTAAAATGATCATAACTTCACTTCTCGGACTCTGTTTCGGCTGATTTGGGTTTTGAAATTGGGTGAAATTGTGAGAGGAACTCAGATCTGTAATTTTTTTGGGTAAATTTGGTGTCCAACTGCTACAGAAATAAATAAATAAAAATCGCGCCACCGTCTACGGAAAAAAACCCTGAAAAATTACAGATTTTAAAACTTCAATATCTTGACTTCCCGAACTCTGTTTCAAACGATTTTTTTCAAATTGGTTTTTTTTTTGAGAGGAACACAGATCTACAACCTGTTTCTGCAAAATTTTCACAGAAATATACCAAAAAATTTTGGAATGTCACAGCCCTCTTTTCTCTTCTCCGAAAAACAAATCTGCAAAAATAAAAAATATTTGCCCAAAATGTTTGCCAAGGAAAGTTCTTTGATACCACTTGTTAAGAACCAAAGAACTAAATACAAAACACCACAATAGATATAGAAGAAACCACAATTTATTATTACCAAACCCTTGAGGTAGGGAAACACCATAGAATGGATCCTATTATGGAAGGGATCGTCTCTTGTTTAGTTGCCTCTTACATTTATTATATCTAACTACCATAGTGGGCCTTATTTAATAATATAGTGGACCTAGTCCACCTTACATTGAATGGTCTCCACTATTATCACTATGGGCTCTCTGGGCACCCACTACTACCCCTCTAGCTACCTAGGAGGCTTAATCTTGTTCATTTATCCCTTCAGTTCATACACTCCAGATCTGCTATGCTTCCTGGTAGGAGATGACATTGAACTATTGTGTGCCCTCCTCTTGGAGTGACCTTGGGAGTGATGATGGTGTCTGCCAACACTCCTTGATTTCCTCTTCTCATCATGGGACCTATGACTTCCTGATTTACTAGAGTCACTCTCCTTATCCAATTTCCTTTATAATCTTTCCATGCTCCGCATCAACTTTATGTTGAATTCTCCCTATTGATCCCTGGATTTCATGAGCTCTTTGTTATCTGCTCGGTGAGTCTGGACATCTTTCTGCAATATTTCAATGATTTTCATCATGTTTCCTTCCTTATCTATCCCTTCTCCATGCACATTGGATTTCGATCCTTCAACTCCCAAATGGAGATCCATCCCTCTAGCTTCATTCTTTGAACTAGAAGCATTATGTGCCTCCTCCATTCTCTATACTCTGCAGAAATTTGGTTCGGTTCTGACAATCGTTGACTCCGCAAACACAATGTGAAGTCAACCGAAATTTGTCAGGCCATCAGTCCTTAACAATTTTCATAGTATTCATAAATCAATCTGATTCAAGAAAATGTTTAGATTTCATTCTATGTGATTCTCGACCAATCATGAATCCCCACAGATATTTTATTTTTGAGTTCTTCTTTATTCTGCAACAATTTTTCGAGCACTAGCCCATTTCTCTTATCCCCAAACCCACACGACCATGGGTTGTGTCCAATCGCTAGATCGATAGGCATTTACTTGAGACCTCAGGCCTATGGCTTCAAAATTTTTCAAGCACATCTCAACAGTCTCTCAGAGTTATGGATTAACAAACTCGAGGAGTAGGGAAGATTGACAATCCGCGACTACCCAGCATCCAACGGCTGATACCCACTGTGGAACTTCAGGCATATGGGATTCATAAATTCGGAGCTTTGGGACTTCGGGCTTTGAAATTTTGTGCATTAGAACAACCCACTTATTTCAAACTGTTAGTCTCTGAACACTTCCATGTCACCTTTGGTGATGTCATTGCGTCTTGTCACCTCTATGTTATGAACTTTTTGAAATTTCTTCCTTCCATTTCCTTATGAAAAATTCTTCCAGAGTGTCAAGTCTCTGAATTTCACAATGGGCACCACGTGTTCACTGGAACCATCAGGGGCCCACCACCCATACTTGAGAGGAGGTCCTCGTGGTGAAACATAAGAAATGGACATATGGCTCACACAGACAAGTGACACATGTCACGTTCCAAATGGCATTTCAATATTTAAAGGGTTTGAAACCCACTTACATGTGGCACACTTCTCATGTTTCCATGTCATTCCTAATGACATCATCATGCCATGTTACTCCAAAATTTTTGGTTTTGGAAGTTTTTACGCCTACTTCCTTCCAATCTCCCGAATTTTGAATTTTCGGGCATCTTACCTTCTGGATCCACATAGTACATTTTCCACCAACTAAGGTGGTGGAACATGGAATGACTAGGAAGGCCCACGTCACCCATGGCGACATCATACTGCCCCACTACATCTGCTCTTTTTCTTCAAAACTTCAGGTTTTGGAAGTTCATGCACCAGCACACCCCACTTTTCCTAAATTCTGAAGTTATGATTTTCCATGAGATCTACGGCTCACAAATACTTACACATAGATCTGGCAGCTCAGATCCGCCCTTCACCACACATTTTACATTCTGCTCTTGATTGATGTAATGGTCAAACTCTTCTCCTCAGATCCACGACATAGACGGACTTCGTTACTCCACGGATTTCCAAAGGAACTCACGACTAACTGCCTCACAACATACCAGATATGATGATCAGGAATTGTCCTCCTTCTCCTGAATAGATCCTACGAACAACATTACTATGTGGCCCAATACCACGTCTATCATGGTTTTATAATACCGCTACACCTCCTGAGCTTCATAACACAGCCAAGGTAGCTTCTTGGCACTTAAGAATGTTCTGAGGTTTGAAATTGGTTCCTCTTGACACAATTTCCACCTAAAACATTGGTTCTCATGACCACTTATCTGGCCCATCCAGGCTCAGTGCTTGAAACCTTGGCTCGAAACTTGAATTTTGTCCATTTCAACAACAATTCTTTTTCGAAACTTTTTCTTCAACTTTCCCTAACATGGACCATCTAGGCTCAGTGTTGAAACCATGGTTTTGATACCAATTTTTAACATCTCTGACCATCACTAGGCCTCTTCTCGGAAACACTACCAAAATACCTTGTCTTCTACAACTAGCTCTAATACCAATTTGTAACATCCCCTACATGCAATGGAACACATGATAACATTTCAAGAATCAAAGACATGCATAACATACATAATTAAGCATGGAAGTGATACTTATATTTTAACTGGGGTAAAACCACCAACTGCATGCAGACCTTCCACGAACCTCCCAGCCTTAGACCACACTTCTCATTACTCTCAACAGTAGGTCACCCCTGAGATGGGTTAAACTCCATCGGGCAAGGGATTCCTAGGCTAGTCAAGGTCAATAGGAAAGTCACACAGTTTAAGAGGAAGGATTCTCTCCCAGGAGCCACTTACACCCACTGCTCACAGACTCTCATTCCCCACATGCTTGTCCCACCCCAGGAGTATACACCTTCATTGTCACCCAGTCCATTAGCTACTCCACCTCCCTTTCCCTGGGCTTCAGCAACAGGTCGGACTGGAATTCTTAGAGCTCTGTAGCAACTACGGGACTCCCTCCAAGAGAACTCACCTCCTCAGCACACTCTCTCACCTGGAGAGAGTTTCTCATAGGCTTGACAACCTGCTTCTTCAATCCACAACCACCTCTCTCACCTAGAGAGAGATTTTCTCACAGTCCTGACAACCTACTTCTTCAACCGCAATAGCTAATTCAGGTAAGGCAATGGATGGCTCAGTAATTTACAGAGGTGCAAAATGGTCACAGGTTTAGCAATGGTGGAATTTGGTTGGATGCGTTCTTGCTCAGTGCGTCAGTGAACTTGTCAAGAGAGACGGGGCCAACTGGTTTAGCATGGAAAATATGGTGAGTGTGTGAGAGCCAAAACTCTCTATGTGAACCTCCCTTCTTGTGCATGTGTGAGTGTCTTCTAGTGTGTCCCACCAATAGAAATAATCCCCCCCCCCTTAATTCTGCATGTTCCTAAGCCGACACCTATTTCTCATAAAGCATGTTGCTTTCCCTTTGGAAGTCACCTGTCCTTCCCCAAGAACTTATGATAAAAACATAGTTTTTTACATAGTTTTTGGAATAATAATAAATTATTATTCTCTTGGACTTAAGCCATTAGGCTTAGCCCCTCTTTCCAACCTCTCAACCCCCTCTCCCTTACCCATCCTGGTGGATCTTAGTCCCCCATCACTCTTTCTTCATGGTCGGTCTACATGCAGCGATGTTTTTATATTAATAATATGAATATTTACATGCACAAAAAAGGCTCCTAGACTTTACACCTAGGCTCTCTGGCCTACTAACACATAGGCCTACCAACTTATAATTTCTCGGCTCACTAGCCTACAAGACATGTTTACAATTCATACAATAACTGGGGCTCATACTTGAGGTATTACAAAAACTTTTAGACAATCCTTTCCCCTCAAATTGTAGTGGCGTGGATTCCCCCAAAACTACTTGAATTACCTAAATTCAATGGTGCTCCGGCAAAGGAATAACTTGAGTGTCACTTAGAATATTTCACTACTACATGTGTCAAGTTTCTTCATTATAACAACAATATCATTATAATTGTTTTCCCTCAATACTTGATAGGTGATGCCATTCAATGGTTCCATCATCTCCCTAAAGAGTCAATTTATAACTCTTACATGTTAGTGAATTAGTTCATCCAATAATTTAACATCCCTCAACCAAATGAATCTTGTATCCTTTACCTTGTTAACCTCAAACAAGAAGACAAGGAATCTAAATAAACTTTCATTCATTGATGGTCTAAGGTTTTGCATGACTCTATGGAAAATTTACCAAAAGACACCTTTTATCACCTCTTTATCAATGCCTCGAACCGAGACAACATGATCACAAATTATATCAGAGATCCCCCTTCAATTGAAGATTCCATCGAAAACCTCCATCAAATATAAAATTCCTAACTCAATTATGTTGTGGGAGGTAACATAGTTAAAACACCAAATCCATGAGTCTCCAATAGAAATGCAATGCGAGACATGGTGACATAAATTACCTTGCCCAAAATTGAAATTAGAACTATCTTTTAAATTAGAGAAAAGGAGCAACATCATGCATCAACCTAAAAATTTGGCATTTGGTGTAAATAACACAAGCATGACTCTCATAATACAAATAATTGTTGAAAAATTAAATAGTTTATGCAAACAAAGGCCAAACTAATAGATATCCTAAGCTTAAGATTATTGTCACATGAGAAAATTCCAAGCTTAACAGCTACAACAATATGATTCCCGATCATGATATTCTAAAGTCTTCAGAGAAGAACAAGAAGAAGAAGGCTTCTCTTGAAGACAACTCCAATTCGTCCAAAGACGAAGAGGTCACTCCTAAATCTCCTACAAAGAAGGAGAATTCTCATGCTAACCCTTCTTCTAGTTAGTCTACACTCAAAGTTATATAAAGGATCCATATCGCTAGAGGTTCTCAGGCACTAGTGTTTGACTCTAACCTCAAAAGGCACCACCCTTCACCTGATTATTTACCTAACCTCACTGACTTGGATATTTTCCTCCTGATGCATTAGGTAGGTCTTTCTTTAGATCAACCTACTCAAAAACTAACCTTTATCCTTATTGACACTCGGGGCCCCCTACCTTCTCACTAGATTAGAGCCATCTCTCAAACCAAATGGGAATCTCCTCAAGAATATTCTAGTATCGTTCCTCCCCCCTCTCCCCAAGATAGTTGATTTCTTGCCTCCTATTATTATTCCTTCATTCAAAGTTCATTCTCTCATGTCTTTGAGATGCCAGCCTACATGAATGTTCTCTAAGCATGTACTTACTAGATGACCCATATAATTGAGTCCCTTTTACGATTTCTCCACTAGGTTTACAAAATCTTTGTCCCCTTCTCTCTCCTTATATATTTCCCTCATTCCTTTGAGAGAGGAATGGAAAGCCAATATGGTAAACCCATTTTTCATTTAGATCCATTGCAATGATTTCATCATAAAATGAGTAATTTTTTATCTTGGATTTTACCTTAACATCATAAGAACTCATATCTATCATGTCCTTAGTGTTAATTTATTTTCACCCACATGTTGGACCCTTTAAGTTTTCAACAAATGTAAGACTAGACCCCTCAATGCTATTGTGATCCCTATTTTTTTGGTCCTGATATTGTAGACACCCATGTTTTAGTACTTCTAGTAGACCTAGAGTACAACATCCTCCTAGTTCGGCCTTAGTTAGATGCAATGAATATATTTATCCTTTGCACCTTCAAAAGTGAGCTCTTATTTTTCCATGAAGGTGAGAATTAGTATACTTTAGGGATATCACATTAATATGTCCTTGATATGTCCAAAATCACGAGGGATATCACATTACATTAGGTGGTTGACCATTATTCTGTAGTGTGAAATCTAACCATAGTGCATATTGCTTGCATGGATAAGTGAGTCGAATTAAGGTTCACCCACCTAGAGATTCATACCCTTCACTAAGTTAGGAATCCACTGCATCCATGAGTGCCCCTAGTAATATTGGTAATTTCACTCTCTAATTGTGCATCCAAAACTAAAGATATAAAAAATTTATTTAGAACTTTGAATATAGAAAAAAAAATTCAAAAATTGGAACTAGGATGGGGATGGACTACTCACTAACAACATGTGCACATGCAACTAAAGGTACAACCAAACAGGTACCTGTCAGATATTTCTTTTCCAAGTGAGGAAATCTTAGGACAAATAGAGGGAAACATGACTGCATCTAGTAGATATGATACGCAAACAAGGACCAGAGGTGAAAAAGTCAGAAGAAAATTCTGTAGATGCATGGAATTTTTTCTTGACGAAGGAGGATAATGCTCTTATGATGATGAGAGCATAGGAGACATAGAGGTGCCACTTAGGTATAAGCATCTGGTGAAACAATGGGTACCTAAGGAACTGCCTCCTATATATGTTGACTTCATTGTCAACAATAGGACATATCACATTGCACCATCCTCCCTGCATGGCCTGGGGCTATTTTCCATGGATAGAATAACTGTAAAATACAAGATAGTAACTGAATTGATGGACTATGTCAGACCGTGTTACAATTATAATGATTGGATGCGGCTAGTCCGGTACATGCAAAGTATGTGGAGATATGCACTCGCCGCAAATTATATACAGCTAATAAACAAGGATAAAAATAAGGGAGCGACTATCTATATTGATGGAAGGCCTAAAGCTTCCGACAATATCACAGGGATTATAAACAGCACACGACCTGGGACAACAAACAAGCAATCGAATTGCATATATGAGGAACGCGAAGGAAATCAGGTAGTCATGTGCACAATAAAAATGATAGCTCACGGGGAAGAGTTATTAGTTGACTACCATTTGAATCGAATAGAAACATAGACTAATAGTGTGCGGGTACTTATGCAAAACCTCTTTAAGCAACCTCTAATTATTGCATTATATTTTTTTTATCTTTAACATTGTTTTAAATATTTCACGGTCCCAATTTTATAATAATGTGGGAGGTTGATCGTTGAGGTTGATTTTATTTGGGTGGCAATCAGTTTTTTTGTTATTGTTAAAAAAAAATTAAATATTTGGGGGTTCTAATTATATTATAATGTGGCAAGATGATCGTGGAAAAGGGCCAGCTGCAGAACAAGTGACTGATTATCAAATTCAAGTTTCATTTTACGTGAATTTTATTATTTGTTTATATAATTTTACTGAAGTAACATTATTTTTGTTGAAATTATATGTAGTCAACAAGCCATGTTGATCATGATTATGTCGATGAGGAGGGGTTGTATTCATCCCCTGATCCAATGGTATTAATAAAAAAAATTATCATTAAAGAGAACAAGGAACTTGCTAGCTTATTAGATCGTCCAAATTAAACTCGTGACGTCCTAGAAAAGATCAATCTCCTTATGTCACAACTTAACACATATAAGGTAATAACCATAATTTAAAGTGTTTTTTTCTAATGTACTCATATGTTCAATTATGAAACTTTGTTCTTTAACTTTTACATTATCTCACGAAAAAACATTTTATTTTTTATAAAGAGATTTTTGGAGCCTGTTCATCCCGGTGTTGGTAGTAGTGGCACTGCAAAGAAACCACGATCATATAGCTGCTAGAGTACTATTTACTTCTCCATATTCCACACCTAATTTAGATAGGAGCCATGACACGCACCACCATACATCCACACATCGGTCAAACTCTAGATATGGTGACAAAGATGAGGTTGATGATGTGGTTGACATGGTTGCATTTTCTGAAGCTAGACATGTGACAAGCACAGGGACCCTTCTGTGCACATTTTTGGTCAATGATAATGGACTTCCATTAAACAAAATAGAACTCCCAAGTATTTTTTCATATTTTAATTGTTTCAAGTTGTCCATCTCATACAAAAATCATCTAGATCATTATTTTTAAATTAATGATCATATATTTTTGTGTGTAGGAAACGACCATTTTTATAGGCACCTAGAGAGCAAGGCCTTGTTGATTTCTATGGAAACCTTACGCATGAGGTGGAATTTCCATAATTCCAACCTCAAAAAAGAACTTATGGATTATCTCGAAGGCCTCTTTGGAGTAGACATGTTCAATAAAAATGTGGTCACCTCTGCAGCGGGTGAATATTTAAAATATACGCAGGATGTTTATAGACAAAGATTGGTAGGAAATCCTAGGTATGAGCGTCCTCCCTCAATTTCAGAGAGGAAGTGGAAAGTGATCATTGATGATGCAAAAGAAAAGATATTGAAAAAATCAGGAGAAAAAATAACTGATACCCTAAGGTAAATTACAATATTTTGATTTCAATACTAGCTTTAATTTTCTTTAGATCTAAATAAAAGTGTGGTTATATATAACATACTTTAAAATTTTGATCATAGGTTGCATGACACTTCGAAGGCAACCAAAGCAAGGATTTCCAGACATGGCCAACACAAGCTAGGCCAGGGCAGCCAATCGAGGTTACAGTCACAAATCGTAAGTACCCAAACATATTAAGAATATTATTTGTATCTCCTTACAAATGTCAGGTAATTGCATCCAAAAACATTAAAAAAAAATACTCTTATGCAATGCAGGGCGACGACTTCTGAACTGAAACCATGGAGGAAGACCTCCAACTTGGTTACAATTACAGCTATAAATACATGGTTGATCATAGGAAAAGAATGGGGCAGACCCCAAGATCCAGTTTGCGGGATAAGGTAAATTAAAATGAGTCCACATTAACCTTTCATTACTTATAAAATACGTAAATGTTTGATATCGTCCATAATTTAATGTCTTACTTTGTTTTAATCAGGGGAGCGACACTATCAACAAAACCATTAGTACTGGACAACAAAACGTTGATAGTGCAGCATGGATAGAAGATCATGGTGCTCCCCAGAAGCCCCATCCCAGTGAGGTGCAACCCCAAGATGTTCCTGTGACTAATGCCCACGACGGTAAAATGGTTGTATATTAATCATATAGTTAATAATTATGTACTTATAAATTGTGTCGTTTCAATGGCAAAGAATGTCAAATTTGAGCCTCCTCGACCTGAAGATCAGGTGAACAGGGCATCCATTCCAACGGTGCCGACTAGTGGACCAGGTAAATAATTACATTGCAGAGTTTTTTTTTAATATTAATGAACTACTTCAATGATATTTAAAAATTGGCCATATAAATTTAATATTTTTTGTTTTTGTAGGTGATGGGCCCTCACAGCAGCCTCCATGTTGTGGGTACAAGACTAGACGTGCTTTGCGTGAAAGGACTAAAACAACATCAGTTGTTGAAGAGCACCCAGTAAACGAAGACATGGAGATGCATGAATTACTTAAGAACTTGAAAACACAAAAAGAAGACTAAAAGAAATTGATGATGTTGTTAGCGCTCAAAATGTACTAGTAATTTTTTAAGCGTTTTCATCAATTTATATTTGATTTGTCGATTTCCTAGGTCTTTTGACTAGTGTCATAACTTTCAAATCCTTCATCAAACTCTCGTTGATCGCTTTTTCCCAAGATTGTTTTCTGACCTGCTTTTCAAAAACAAAATAATTGTCTTTTTCCCTAAAAACCTAGTTTATTGTGTCTCTGTATATTTTCAAATAAAAAATACATTTTTTATTTTATTTGTAAAAAATATATCTTTATTTGTAAAATTTTATAAAAGTGGTGTGCTCACGAGTGTTATAATACTAATCCATATCAAATATAGACAATATGACAAACTCCGAGTCATGCCAAATCCATTTACACTCCATATGTATCATCAAAATAGGGATGTAAACATTGGCATATATAAGGACTAGCATGTCTGAAGATCCTGATGCATGTGGGATTTGTGTTGTTAAGCAAATAAAGAAAAACAAAACGTAGACAAGTGCCTTATGCTGAGATTGCAAGTTTCAAGAGATCATGCAGGGTATCTATGTTTGCAGGGTTTTAGGAATATCGTGTCACTAGCAGGAGCTGCAGGTGTAAAATCGGCAAGTCAAGTCTGAACGCCAAGCCACGACATGGAAATGGAAACGTTACAGCAAGAGGGTTTCTCCAGTTTCTTGGTTTCTGTGTGTTTGGTAGGTGTGCGATATTCTTCTTCATGGCATCATATTTCCAGAGGTAGAGATAGCAATCACAAAGCTCTTTCTTATTTTCTTCACGCGTGTTGATGGAAATAAAAAGTCAATGTGAAAGGTCTTTGGGATTTATGGATCAAAATGATATTGGTTTGTATAAACCGATCATAACAGTGTATTGTAGAATGTGGCATCCTTTAAATGGTGGTGGAATGACCATTGCATTAATTGACATTGTTGTTCTTGAAAGGCTTCTTAAACCTCTTCATAACCTTCATTGCCAGGACATATCTTATGATAAGAGAGTGAGTGACTATCTTCCTTCTGGAGCGTACCAGTAATCATGACCTTCGTAGTGGTTGGTGCACCTTTTAACACTCTAACAGTGGAACGCAAAAATATTGCCAGCTATGTTGGTTTGCGGTGTACTTGCATCTTCTGCTCATTAAGAACATACACAATACAAACTATTGAGGAATGTGAGGCAGTTGTTATAGCAGGAAATCCACCTCTGGTGCCTACTGTTCCACCCAAGCCTCGATCTACATCTGTAACTCCAGTTGTTTCTCCCATTCCACTAATGAAATGACCTCATTGCAACCGGAAATCTTCCACTCTAAGAGTTTCCTTCCAAAAAACAACTATATCTCCGACAAATTTTACCCTTCCTCTCTTCATTCATGAAGGGGAAGAGGATACACCATAGGAGAAATACTAGGTTGTTTCAGGATCGATTTGTAAGACTAATTTCATAAATGACACATATGAAGAAACAGTTGCGAAAACTGTCGTCTCAGGTCTCCGGATCTCTTGGTAACGGAATGGTTGAATCTCCTACTCTGATGGACAGGTGGAGAATAATCGTCTTGGGGAAACCGGTCCTCTCTCTGCCTATAAAAGAACCTTCAAGAATACCCATTAAAATCGATCTGAAGGCGTATGGCAGCAGGGTAAGAGAGAGAAACTCATTTTCCGTTCTGTGCAGAGGGTTTCTGGTGAAGAGAGTTCGCTGCTGGTTCCAACGGAGGGTTTCTGTGTAAGAGGGTTCGCTAGAAAGGAACAGAGAATTCCAATAACAAATGGATCCAGGTACTAGTTCATTTAAATTCCGCACTCAATATAATGCAGCTTGAGAACAGAAAGTTAGATCCTACAAATAACAAACAGAAATTTAATTTGTATTAAAAAAAATGCTAACATTGGTATCAAAGCCTGCGTGCATTTGAGGACCAGCATTTTTTTAAATGTATTCTTCAGTGATTTCTAGTGTTTATTTCATTGATTTATATCGCTTAAATACTGGAAAATGTTGAACGGCTGCAACATTCAAGCCACAGATCTCCATACTTGTAGTAATTTCGGATCGATTAGTTCTTTCTAGCTTGATTTTTTCTTTTTTTCTTTTTTTGTTTTTTCATGGGTTAAAACAAAACAAAGATGTATATATTGAACGCAAGAGCTAGCAAACTGTGCCTTGTTTCTATTAACAACGACATGTAATTGAACTAGATTTTAGGTCCCAATTTTTTTTTAAGTTCCAAATTGGCTTTCAACACTTCAATTTTTTTATACAAACGTACTCTGGCAAACAGTATATTTCAAAACAGTAGAAAAGGAAATGCACTAAATGCTGAAATTACAGGAAATTTTTTATTTATAGGTTGTTGAAAGATAAAGCTACACATTACTGTTGAATCAACATGCAGAGTCATTACATTGATTTAAGGTATGTATTAAGATACGGTTTGGTAGCCACCAAAGTGGTCCAACCGGAAAGACTCATAGATATTAAGTCAAATTACCGAAATTTAGTACTTGTTTCCCCTGGTATTAAAATGATAACTTTGCAAATAGCAATTATTTAGTCACAAGAATATTAGGTTGGCCCAAAGGTGCACCAAATTCTTGAAAGATTATTTAATTGGAGTAGGATGATTGATAGGTATTCACAATTAAGACCAGTATGGATACTCAAAGGTAACATACTTACTCAGTTGTGAATATTTTATCAATCAGTCCTATTAGGTGAAAGGAAATCACCATAATTGTTAAATAGTTTACCATAAGATTAGCCCAAAGGTAGGTCACGGTAATACTATTCACTATTGTTTAAACCATGTTTTTCAAATTGCTTATAACTCTTAGCATTAATGTCACATAGCATGTATTTGTGATTACAGTATCAGTTCCTGTGTCGTTGCATTCGCATGCCTCTTCTGTCGCGATCTTGAATGGAATGAATTTTTCAGATTAGAAAGAACAGGTTCAGTTTCACCTTGGTGTTCTGGATCTAGATATAGCACTTGAATCTGAAAAACTAGCTGATATTACTAGTAACAGCAGTGCAGAAGAAAAATCTACATTCAAAGCATGGGAAAGATCGAATAAACTGAGCCTTAAATTCATGCGAATGACTGTGGCAAACAACATTAAGTCAACTCTTCCTACTACTGAAAATGCTA
>ML777108.1:76601-127600 GCA_009831015.1 Picea engelmannii | reverse complement strand
GACCAAACTGAAAACCAAGACGAATATGACTTATGGCGCACCTAATGTCTACTCTGTTAAACTCTAACATTAAGTTATCATATGTGCCAAGTGGGAGAATGTAAGACTAATTTCGTAAATGACACATATGAAGAAACAGTTACAAAAACTGTCGTCTCAGGTTTCCAGATCTCTTAGTAACGGAATGGTCGAATCTCCTACTCTGATGGACAGGTGGAGAATAACCGTCTTGGGGAAACAGGTCCTCTCTCTGCCTATAAAATAACCTTCAAGAATACCCATTAAAATCGATCTGAAGGCATATGGCAGCAGGGTAAGAGAGAGAAACTTGTTTTCCATTCTGTGCAGAGGGTTTCTGGTGAAGAGAGTTCGTTGCTGGTTCCAACAGAGGGTTTCTGTGTAAGAGGGTTCGCTAGAAAGGAACAGAGAATTCCAATAACAAATGGATCCAGGTACTAGTTCATTTAAATTCCGCACTCAATATAATGCAGCTTGAGAACAGAAAGTTAGATCCTGCAAATAACAAACAGAAATTTAATTTGTATTAAAAAAAAATGCTAACACGATTGGGAGTATGGACTCATTGAAAAGGTATATAAGACTCGAGATGTTGGTGTTAACAGTTTAGTCCTTTTTGCCAAAATTCATGATGCTCTGAAGTCACCCACAAGGGATGAAGCCTATAATGAAAATGGTCTTATACCTCGTGTCATAAGACTTCTCAAAGACAAGTATCCAGACGTGGTAATTTACACTGATGTTTCTTTCGATCCATACTCCTCTGATGGGCATGATGAAATTGATAGAGAAGGATTCCATGATGTGTCTATTATGTCATATACAACAATCAGATATTTATATATCAATCAATACTCAGTTTTAGAATTTCAATGATGAATGGATTGATTATGTTCAGAAGGAAGTGCATCTATTCTACTGTAACGAGACTGAATATCTAGCTCAGAACATTTCTGCCATCTCTGATTCCATCCACCTCAACCCCATCCACTGGAGGAATTTTTCAGATTGGTTTCCCAACCTTTTTATTCCAAATGCACATGGCATAAGAGGCCAACATGTAGCATTCCTAGCTTCCTTTAGCTCTCCTGTTGTTATTTTTGAGCAACTTTCTATTATATATGCATTGTCAAGGATGCTTGTGTCATCCTTTACTCTGTTTTTTACATTCTTTCCTATTATATATGCATTTCCAAGGATGTTTGTGTCATCCTTTACTCTGGTTTTTCCATTCTTTCCTACTGGCTCTTTGTTCCAGAAGGCAGAAGGAGGATAACTAGATGCCACTAATGATAGGAATATTGACAAAACCAGAAATTGAAGAAGATGATGCACCATTCATTGATTTAGAACAGCACATGTGAGGTGAAGGTGGAAGATGATATCATGATCCATATTTGGTTTTTATGCTTGATGTTGAAGCATACTCTTATGATGATGATGAGGTCATCAAGAAAGCAGATGGCATTGGAGGATGCCAGGGTTGTTTTAATAGACAGAGACAGAGTATGGCAGCCAGGCAGCAATAGAAATGTGTTGCAGCAGTCAAAAAGAAGGTGAAGCCTTTTCCAGCTTTTATTTTGGTTTTATAGCTTTTGACAAACTATTCAAAACAGCTACCTACAGGAAGTTGGTAGCGCAAGAGGTGATTTTTCAGTGTTACACGCTACCAACAGGTTTTTTTTCAACGAGGCAGAATTTGGGTCAAAGTTGACTTCTTATTCATATTTTTATGTGATGAGTCATGCTCCATGTTGTCGTAAGAGTTGACTCTATGTTGTAATAGAGCCGAGCCCTAGCACATTTTTAATGAGATAATAAATCATTGCTCGGAACTTGACTTGGGTTGATGCAAGCCAACCCCCAAGGTAACCTGAAACCTACTTTAAAGTGTGTTTCTGACCTAATACACTCAGAGAGGGCTCTCTCAATAACCAAAGGCTCTTTACTCAAAGAATATTCAGTAATCATAGTAAGAATGCCAGATTTCTTATAAAACAAGATATTTTGATAAGGTTGGTTGTTGCACAGATTTGAAAGGGCCTATTGGGCGATGGAGTCAAGTGAAAACCAAAGAAAAGGGGTAATAGCAGTGATCATGTTACTTGAGGGAAATGAGACAAAGTAAGTCTATCTTTCAGCAATCCATAATCAAGATATGGTAGCAGAAAAGAAAAGGAAAATACCATCACAGTGAAAGCATATAACAAGGATGAATTTTCACTACAACTTTGAGGGAAAAGACTGGAGGCTAATAACTAGGTGCAGAGCGCTAATCTTGAGCAAATTTTGACTAGTCATCATTGAAACACAACACATATCAACCATGTGTAAGGAGCATGCAAAATGAATTCCAAACAAATTTTAACTCGGCTGATAAAAGAAGACATAGACAATATGAATGTAACAAGATGGAGAACATACTGAAGGAATCAACCGTGATGAATCTCACATATCAAGTGAACACATGTCTCCAACATTACATTATTCCAGATCTTCAAAATAACTCAGTTTTAAATAGAAACCCTCTTCAAAAGAGGTTGCCCCCTCTCTATCATCAAACAGATATAGAATATATAATCCTTCCATGTATAACACATGAGAAACGACCTCAAAACCGACTGAGAAATGAACTGGCAGTTGTTTAACTGAAATATGGGTGCGTTCCTACATTTTTGGGCCATGTCTACAACGCCATATTCCAGGGAATATTTTACTACCTTACCAAGCTCTAAATTCAGATCTAAATATACCACTGGAAATATTAGGATCTGTAGATGTCAATAGACTATTCAAACGTGTAAAACGGCCTCTCCAAGGTTGAGAAAAGTGAGTTTTCCCACAGGCAATTGTTTTTCAGAAAAACCTGCAATTTCGATGGCTAACAGGCCAAAAACAGGGGTATCTTAGCCACCAAAAGTCCTGGATTTCTACAGCTAACAGTGCAATTTCAGAGCGTCATAACCACCGAAAGTCCCGAAACCCCGATTTCGGGTTTCGGGTTTCGGGTTTCGAGGAAACTGAGCAATGGTCAAAATCTTATGTCGGCTAAACCCCCGACTGCTGAAAACCCGAAATGATGACCTGGCATTTATGTAAAAACCTTATTATAGCGATTTTATTGTCGTTTATTGCATTCTTTTAGTACCTCCTCATGACTTGATTTTTGGGTAAAAACACATCTACACTTTCGGAAGCTAAGGGCATATGAAACGTGATATTTAAGCTATCAAAAGTCTGCATTTTCGGTAGCTAAACTCTATAATTTTTTTCCTCTTAAGCTACCGAAAGCCAAAATTTCAATATTTGTTCCAACACTCTAGGTGGTGAAGATGATTTGAGAAAGCCTTGATCTTCTCCAGGAAGGCCTCAGTAGCAATCAAAGAGTCAAGTTGGGGTAAGGATTTTATAGCTTACAGTTAGGATCTATTTCCTAGTTTTAGATAAGACAGTTTTGATTTAATTTGACAGATGGCCTTTCAGATCCATTTCTTTAGGATCTACAACAATATGTATTCTTTATATATATATATATAGAGAGAGAGAGAGAGCAATGGTCAAAATCTTATGTCGGCTAAACCCCCGACTGCTGAAAACCCGAAATGATGACCTGGCATTTATGTAAAACCTTATTATAGCGATTTTATTGTCGTTTATTGCATTCTTTTAGTACCTCCTCATGACTTGATTTTTGGGTAAAAACACATCTACACTTTCGGAAGCTAAGGGCATATGAAACGTGATATTTAAGCTATCGAAAGTCCACATTTTCGGTAGCTAAACTCTATAATTTTTTTCCTCTTAAGCTACCGAAAGCCAAAATTTCAATATTTGTTCCAACACTCTAGGTGGTGAAGATGATTTGAGAAAGCCTTGATCTTCTCCAGGAAGGCCTCAGTAGCAATCAAAGAGTCAAGTTGGGGTACGGATTTTATATCTTACAGTTAGGATCTATTTCCTAGTTTTAGATAAGACAGTTTTGATTTAATTTGACAGATGGCCTTTCAGATCCATTTCTTTAGGATCTACAACAATATGTATTCTTTATATATATATATATTTCAGAAATATAATAGGGAGAGGAGCAGACTTCATGACTGTGATTCAATTTTGTGAATTGTAAGAAATCTTTATGCATGGACATTGGCCGAGTATATATTTGAATGCAGAATTTATTCTCTAAGTTTTTGATCAGATTTATATTTCTTTCCATCCCTTTCTGTATATGTGGATGGATTGCAAAGCTCATAGTGTCTATAATTCATTTGATGATTAAGAGATGTCATTCTTTTTTTTCATTAGTGGATTTAGATCCCACACATAACTCACTATTGTAATTCACCATTTGTATATGCTTTTAGTGTATTGAGTCTGTCGATATAGTAGTGTTCTCCTTTCCATATCAATTTTAACTCATCTGATCTGTTCAGAGAGGAGTTTGTTTGTCATAATGTGTTCATCGTAGTCTTTTCTAAGTGAGGCTTAATAGTTCATCGATTGATCTACCCTGCAGATTATTTCATCCAACCAAATATTTTAAGTTACCAATCTCATTCCCTTGATAGTTAGGGAAAGACTCTTGGAGTGATGACAAATTGGTGACGTTTTCGGGGAACGGAAGTGAAGCTAGTTCCCCTAGGAGAACGACACAGATCCGACTTTTGATGGCAGACAAAGGGAGGACATAGAAATTAACTGTAGAAATCTTCCTGTCAACTCCACAATCAAAGACTCCACTAAGGAGGATCTTGTTGACAGCAAGATGAAGGGGATGAATTGTAAACCCAGGTATCAGTTCATTAGTTTTCTACATGAAATTTTTTTGTTCTTTATCAGCTCTTTTCTTCTTTTTCTTTCACATGTAAAGAGGATCATCTTGTATTTTTTTTATTCCGATGATCATTAACCTACCTTTATATATCCATCCTTAGAAGAGGAAATCTTGCAGCCTCCTTATATTACTGATGTTGATCCTATATCTTTACCTCAACCTATTCATAAATATGATCTTTTACCTCTTGAATCTGATCATCCTTGTGACCTTGAGGAGATTGAAACTGATTCAACACCCTCTCAGATATCAACACCTTTTTCCATAACTTTTGAGCCTTCCAATCATCTTGTTAATCCTCATGATTATCCCACTGATTTTCAAACTAAAATCAAAATGAAAATGTTCAAGCCTCTAAGGCTGCCATATCTCCTTCATCCTTATCCTCATGATTTCCTTGAGTATCTTCCCTGGTTTTCTGGAGAGGATGATGTCACAGCTGAGAGGAATTTGAGGTCCTTTGAAAATTTTGTTGATCAATTTGAGATTATTAATGATGATGTTACTATGAGGTTATTTTCTAAAACTTTGTTTAGATATGTTGCAATATGGTTTAAGAATTTGAGAGTTGATTCCATTGGTTCATGGACCAAGTTGTCCAATGATTTTCTAAAGCATTGGGGTGAGAAAAAATCTTTTGATTTGTATCTCGCTGATTTTTATGTTGTGAGGAGAGAGGAGGAAGAAGCTTTGTTTGTTTTCAAAAGAAGGTTCTACATCATTTATCATGACATGCCTTTGGAGATCTGGCCTACAGAAACTGTTGCCATGGTATACTATTTTATGTTTCATCATTCAGAGCTTGTCCTTCTTCTGTTAGAAAGGAAATCATCATCTTTAAGACAATTGTTTGAGGATGCAGAAGAAATTGAGGAAAACATATGTGCTTCCAGGAGAATCCGAGATCAAGTTTGCTTTGAAAATCTGCATGCACATGAGCAAGGAAACTGTCAGTATATTTCATATTTTGAGCAAAAAGGTAATGAGTATGAAGCAGATCTAGAACAACAGCAAGAAAGTGAGTATATTTCAGATTCGGATCAGAATTCTTCAACATTTGTAGATTATTCTATAGACAGGTATGCATGTGAATTTTATGATCAATTTGCAAACCATGTTGAGCATGTGACAACCGGTGACTGCATTAACAATTACATGTTTCTAGCTGATAATGATCAATATGCTTTAAACCTCATTTCATCATCATCTTATGAGCATCATTCTGAAGAGAGGGTTGTTGTTACAGATTATCAAGATCTGATCACAAGAGGACTAGAGGGTTATCAGTTTTCAAGCGGAAAGACATTCATAATGAGGCATTCATGGATTAGCATGCGTTTGATTTCAGTTTCAAAGATCCAGTTACAGCCTTGATGGAGTCACATATTTCATATCACTTGAAAGTTTCAGCTTTCATTTCACCAACACTTTTGGGTGAGTATTGTTTCTTGAGGGATTTTCCATCACTGCTGATATGTTTTAGTTATTATCAAATGATCAGTGATAGAAACAAGACCTTTTCAATTTTTAAAATACTTGAATGGTTTTTATGGAATTTTTCCTTTACTTGACTAAGTTGTAGAGCTGGTTAGAGGTAGGGTAGCATAGGAAATAAAGATCGCTTCCCAAGAATTTGTTTTCCTTCAAGTTTTTCAACATTTTATCAATTAATTGCTTGAATAAATGGTCAGCTTTGAACGTTTTCAGAGAAGTTGCACAATTGAATCCATAGCCCAATGGAAAAGGAACACGGTCTGTCAAGTTCTTGGAGCCTCGCAGGGAGGTCTCCATCCCAGTTGGAGCCGGATGTTAGCGCTCAAAATGTACTGGTAATTTTTTAAGCGTTTTCATCAATTTATATTTGATTTGTCAATTTCCTAGGTCTTTTGGCTAGTGTCATAACTTCCAAATCCTTCATCAAGCTCTCGTTGATCAATTTTTTCCATGATTGTCTTCTGACCTGCATTCCAAAAACACAATAATTTTCTTTTTGCCTAAAAAAACTAGTTTATTGTGTCTTTGTATATTTTCAAATAAAAAAAAATTTTTATTTTATTTGTAAAAAATACATCTTTATTTGTAAAATTTTATAAAAGTGGTGTGTGCTCGAGTGTTCTAATCCATATAACATATCAACTATATGCAAAACTCCGAGTCATACCAAAGCCATTTCCACTTCATATATCCCATCAAAATAACAATGTAGACATTGGCATATATAAGGACTAGCACGTCTAAAGATCTCGATGCATGTGGGATTTGTGTTAAGAAAATAAAGAAAAACAAAACGCAAACAAGTGCCTTATGCTGAGATTCCAGGCGTCAAGAGATCGTGCAAGGTGTCTATGTTTGCAAGGTTTTAGGAATATCATGTCACTAGCAAGAGCTAGAGGTGTAAAATCGACAAGTCAAGTATGAACACCAAGCCACGACATGGCAATGGAAACGTTACAGCAGGTGGGTTTCTCCAGTTTCTTGGATTCTGTGTGTTTGGTAGGTGTGTGATCTTCTTCTTCATGGCATTAGATTTCCAGAGGCAGAGATAGTGATCACAAATCTCTTTCTTATTTTCTTCACGCGTGTTTATGGACTTCAAAAGTCAATGTGAAAGGTCTTTGGGATTTATGGATCGAAATAGTATTGCGTTGTAAAACCCGATCATAACAGTGTATTGTAGAATGTGTCATCCTTAAAATGGTGGTGGAATGACTATTGCATTAGTTGACATTGATGTTCTTGAAAGGCCTCTTAAACCTCTTCATAACCTTCATTGTCAAGACATCTCTTCTGATAAGAGAGTGAGTGACTCTCTGCCTTCTGGAGCATACCAGTAATCATGACCTTTGCAGTGGTTGGTGCACCTTTTAACACTCTAACAATGGAACGCATAAATATTTTCATCTATGTTGGTTTGCGGTGTATTGGCGTCTTCTTCTCATTAATAACATGCACAATACAAACTATTGAGGAATGTGAGGCAACTGTTATAGCAGGAAATCCACCTCTGGTTCCTGTTGTTCCACCCAAGCCTCGATCTCCATCTGGAACTCCAGTTGTTTATCCCATTCCATTAATGAAATGACCTCATCGCAACCGCAAATCTTCCACTCTAAGAGTTGCCTTCCAGGAAACAACTATATCTCCAGCAAATTTTATCCTTCCTCTCTTCATTCATGAAGGGGAAGAGGATACACCATAGGAGAAATATCAGGTTGTTACAGGCTCGGTTGGTAGCATGGACTCATTGAAAAGGTATATAAGGCTCGAGATGTTGGTGTTAACAGTTTAGTCATTTTCCCAAAAATTCCTGATGCTCTGAAATCACCCACAAGGGATGAAGCCTATAATGAAAATGGGCTTATACCTCGTGTCATAAGACTTCTCAAAGACAAGTATCCAGACGTGGTCATTTACACTGATGTTTCTTTCGATCCATACTCCTCTGATGGGAATGATGAAATTGATAGAGAAGGATTCCATGATGTGTCTATTATGTCATATACAACAATCAGAGATTTATATATCAGTGAACACTCAATTTTGGCATTTCAATGATGGATGGCTTGATTATGTTCAGAAGGAAGTGCATCTGTTCTACTGTAACAAGACTGAGGATCTAGCTCAGAAAATTGCTACCATCTCTAATTCCATCCACCTCAACCCCATCAATTGGAGGAATTTTGCAGATTGGTCTCCCAACCTTTTTATTCCAAATGCACATGGCATAAGAGGCCAACATGCAGTATTCCTAGCTTCCTTTAGCTCTCCTACTGTTATTTTTGAGAAAATTTCTATTATATATGCATTTCCAAGGATGTTTGTGTCATCCTTTACTTTGGTTTTTCCATTCTTTCCTACTGGTTCTTTGTTCCAGAAGGTAGAAGGAGGATACCTAGATTCCACTAATGATAGAAATATTGACAAAACCAGAAACTGAAGAAGATGATGCACCATTCATTGATTTAGAGAAGCACGTGTGAGGTGAAGGTGGAAGATGATATCATGATCCATATTTGGTTTTTAAGGTTGATGGTGAAGAATACTCTTATGATGATGAGGTCATCAAGAAAGCAGATGGCATTGGAGGATGCCAGGGTTGTTTTAATAGACAAAGACAGAGTATGGCAGCTAGGAAGCAACAGAAATGTGTTGCAGCAATCAACAAGAAGGTGAAGCCTTTTCTATATTTTATTTTGGTTTTATATCTTTTGACAAACTATGAAAAACAACTACCTACAGGAAGTTGGTAGCCCAAGAGGTGATTTTTCAGTGTATGTTTTCAACGACGCAGAATTTGGGTCAAAGCTGACTTCTTATTCATATTTTTATGTGATGAGTCATGCTCCAGGTGGTGAAGATGATTCGAGAAATCCTTGATCTTCTCCAGGAAGGCCTTAGTAGCAGTCAAAGAGTCAAGTTAGGATAAGGATTTTATCCCTTACATTTAGGATCTATTTCCTAGTTTTAGATAAGACAGTTTTGATTTAATTTGACAGATGGCCTTTCAGATCCATCTCTTTAGGATCTACAACAATATGTATTCTTTATATATATATTTCAGAAATGTAATAGGGAGAGGAGCAGTTTTCATGACTGTGATACAATTTTTTGAATTGTAAGCAGGCTTTATGCATTGACATTGGTCGAGTATATATTTGAATGCAGAATTTCTTCTCTGAATTTTTTATCAGATTTATATTTCTTTCCATCCCTTTTTGTATATGTGGATGGATTGCAAAGCTCATAGTGTCTATAATTCATTTGATGATTAATAGATGTTGTTATTTTTATTTCATTCGTGGATTTAGATCCCACACATAACTGACTATTGTAATTGACTATCACTATTGTAATTGACTATTTGTATATGTTTTTAGTGTATTGAGTCTGTTGATATAGTAGTGTTCTCCTTTCCATATCAGTTTTAACTCATCTGATGTGTTCAGAGAGGAATTTTTTTGTCAGAATGTGTTCATTATAGTCTTGTCTAAGTGAGTCTTAATAGTTCATAGATTGATCTACCATACAGATTCTTTCATCCAACCAAATAGTTTAAGTCACCAAGCTCATTCCCTTTACAGTTAGGGAAAGACTCTTGGAGTGACAACAGATGTGTAATAATTTTATAAGACAATTAGATGTACATTATATAGTTGAACATGTAATGATGCATGTAATGATGCATGTAATGCATTGACATTATGGGTACTTTTTCATCTGATAATACATACAAGGTTATTTCTATGGCTTGTGTATATATGTGAATGTAATTTTATTATACACTTAATGATAATTTCAGCTTCTCTTAGTCTTTGTATATATTGATTCAATAATCCTTGGTTCTAATGGTTCTATTGGCCTTGACATACAATTTTTGCATCAATTTGTGGCTCCATGGATATCATCCTAGCGATTTTAAGGAATTGGTAAACATGAAATTTAAGAGATTGAATTGTTCAAGTTTGGATTTAAATTTTACATGCTTGTTTGTTTGTCGGTTTCAAGAGTTCCAAACTTGTATGACACCAGCTGACATAGCATAGGGCCCTTCACGCCATCAACCCCATATCCTACATTGTCAATAGTCATGATCCTTTCTTCTATTATTATTCATGTATTGAGCCTTACAACATCTGAACCGATAACCAATATTTTTCATGGATCCAATTTAGATCATTTATCACTAGGGAAGGTGTAGGTGAAGGAAAGGATAGTGATAGAAGTTGCTTAGTGTAGATGTTTTTGACATAGAATTCACCTATTAACTTGTTTAGAGGTGAATATGATTAATTAGAATAATAAGACAAAGGGGAACATGGGTAGTGTTTGCCTAATGCGAGTTGGTCAATAGTGATGATGTAGGCCTCATGGGGGAATGCATCACCAAAAAATGATAGAGATGATGACATGAATAGCATGTATGTAGTCATGGTTGAAAAGGATGTTGTAGTATAAGGTTGTTTTCAATTAGATGTTAAGGAAAATCCCTTCATATTCAGATGGTCACCCATCAAATGATTATTCGTAGCTCATGAATTCCCTAATAGTGGGGTAGTATAACATAAGGGGTATTCTAACACTATTGAATTTATTACACTATTATATCTACATGTGGCCATGGCTCATGTATTCATTATTACTAATTTTAATCATAGCTAGAATCATATTCTTTATAATTTTATTGTATTAAAAGGTGTGATTAAGGTTGACCTAGTCAAACTTGATATGTGGGCTCAATAATTCTCTTGGGGTGCCAGTTCTTGTTTTGTGGGAAACATATCTGCAGAATGGTAATCTCTTTGTACTTTAAGATATAACGTGAGAATCCAAGCAAGACCTGGTGCCTTGTGCTTGGGATATGGAGTCTAGGCAACAAATAGAACTTGAAAATTGATAAAGAAGATGTGACAAAACCACCAAACAAAAAGTGTTATCAGTCAAGGACAAATCTGATATATATGTAACAACCATACGAAATGCTCAACAAAGACACAACAACACATCCATAAAATTATTTCACCCACATAAGACATCAAAGATGAGATTAGAGTAAGAGAGATAACCTTCTATTGAATGATCAACCCTTAAGTTATCTCTTTTAGAAGGGGCACAAGATATCTCAATTCTTATTTTGTTTTTAAATAAATATATGTTTGTTGGGTCATATGAGGAGTACAAATTCTCTTTGATATCTCATCAAAAGTTGAAATTCTTATAGTAACTTCCTTGCATTATGAAGAGCATGAATAATAATGTTGTTAAGTGACAAAGTCCGAAGAACATTCATGCTTAACCACCTTATCAAGAACCCTACTTCCCTCCTCAATGTTTATTAATTCTTGCAAATACCATCCATTAATGTAGTAAATTTTACAACATTAGGATTATATCCCTTGGACACCATCTCGTCCAAAACATTGTAAGCTTCCTCCCACCTACCTTATTCACTACTTCAGTTTTTCTTCCTCCAATTGCATGTGAACCAAATGATTTACAACACCCATGTCTTTTAAGATTCTACCCAATATTAGATCGTCTATATAAACCCAAATGTCAATAATAATCATTGATCCAAGGAGTTAAAAAATCATTTTGACAGAAAGACATTGGTATTCTATAGCATTGGCACAATTTAATAGATAAACAAAATCTCCTCTTATTGAATATGCACCCTCTCTACAAAGATTAATCCATGCTAGTATCACATGATTTTCATAACTTGAAAGAGAGAGAGACCTCCATTTTTTATTTTATTTTTATAACTTTGGACTTGAAAAGAAGTTTAGTTTAGTAAATCAAGGTGAAGGCCTTCAGAATTTGTTGATGTTCTTGGTGATTATTTACATATAATATCTATTGTTCATGAGGAATCTAATGTCTCACTTGGATTGACTTTTCGAGAGTTATTATTGTTTACTGCATCACCTTAGCATGATCTTTAGTAAGAATGTCAAATCTTCATAGTCATCTCGTTCAACACCCATATGGTGTCTTAGAAAGTGAAACTCTTAGTGGAAACCACAAGACAAATAAGTGGAACAATAATTCCACAAGTGACAACAAGTTTATAAGTGGAACAATAATTCCACAAGTGACAAGAAGCTTTGCCTACCATTTGTTCAAACCATTGTAGCACATATTTGAAAAATCCAACAATGGAGATATATATATATATATATATAGATATAGATATATATATATATATATGAAAAATAATCAAGCACTAATGTTTGTTTTAAGGCCAGTAGATTTTGTTCTAATGAAAAAATGTTTGGTGTAGTCCTCAAAGGCCCACATAATACATGGCATGCATCCATATCAAGTAGAATTTTCTAACTATATTATAACCGTTGGTTGCACAAGGGTCCAAGGGGCCAATAATGGTTATTAGCTTCCCATTTAATGGTACAAGGGGCCAATCTTCTCAGGTAATTGTTAATGTTATTATTTCACTTCCTTCATAAGCATCAATTTGCAAATTGTCCTAGGAAGTATTTTCTCTATACTCTAATGGAACCTTTATCTAAAAAAGTACTGGTGATTCCCCATTCCTCCTACTATGAAAAACCAACCTAGAATTTTTGGCAGCCTTCCAAAGTTTAAACCATTAAAGGGGAAAGTTTAAATATAGCAAAAATGCCAAGTAGTTTATAGCCTTAAGTGCCCACCCTAATAACAGAAATAATACAAGGCTTGAAGAAATCGGATTATTTTCTCAATCGCCCCTGTATATAAATTAAGAGACCAATTAGATGCAAGTCATTTTATTTTCCTTTGACTTAGGGGGTTTCACATTTAGGTCAGCCCTTTTTTTGTTGTGTATCTAAACAAATAAATTTTCTAGCAAAACCAAGTATTATAGCTAAGCTGAAAACTTTTTAAAAAGAAACTCAAGAAAGGAAGCATGGTTACATGGGTACAGGCATACGATGTTCTATCAAAATAGAGACCCCCAAAAAATATAGGTACATTAGTATAGGAGTATGGCTAATAATACAAAGTACAAACACAAACATATTGTTTTTCTTGTCTTTTAAGGGATATGGCCAGCACTCTCCCTCCTCAAAACAGTAACATTTCCCAACCTATGGGGTATGTCTTGGTAGACCTAGATATCCTTGGGGGCATCCATCAACATTTGAGCATACCCGAGACAGGTAAATCCTTGTTTTGCAGTATCCACCCCTTGTGTATGTATACCAATATAACTGTGAAATCAAGAAATGCTATAAACTTTTTAGAAAAAGTGAAGTAAAACTAGATTCTAACTAAGGTTTTAAATAATGGTATGTATCAACAATGTATAGGGTATAATAAATAATCAATAATCGTGAAAAAATTCCACTACAATTATTATTAGCTCGATAAATTTTAGAAACAAGATAAATTTTACAGACAAACAAATTTAGGTTTTTTTACAATACTCAATAGTCTTCAAAAACTTCCACTTCAACTATATCATTAGCTAGATGAAATTTAGAAACAAACAAATTTAGGTGAAGGGAATTTAAATTTAAACTCTTTCTTTCTTTTTCTCTGCATTATGAAATAAACAAAATAATAAACAATTGTTTGATACAATTACTCTCTAATATTATCTTTAGTATTGCTTGAAGGATTTTTAGTAACAAATGTTATTATTATGTAGTTTTCCATCAAAACTAAAGACTTTGATCAGTCTAAAACTTACAATTGGTTCGAGATGCATGATGTGGTGAACAAAAAGTGTGTTACTCGAACTAATTAAAGACTTATTGTAAGGCTTATAACATCAAATTGGATTATGCAATAGTGATGAGTCAATGGGTGTATTGTGTCCAACTACCCTATTTATTTCAACAAAAAAATGGATATTTGGTTACGAGAAACAATCACAAACACAGTTCATTATCACAACTGTAGATTTTAGAAATTGTGTAATCACTCTATTGAATACATTGCAAGAATTTTGTGTATACAACATATTATCACAATTGTAGATTTTAGAAATTGTGTGTAATCAATTTATTGGATATATTTGCAAGAATTTTGTGTGTAATATCTGCGAGTTTTTTAAAAAAAAATTAATGTGTAAAATTTCTTTGTGTAATATATGCAAGTGAAAAATGATAATTGTAGTTTAGTGGTTTCATTATTTTTATAGTAATTATGTTGTAAGTAATTTCACTATGAACCAATTATAAAGTGTCATTAGTCCTATTTGTTATTTTTGAATCTCCATGGCCATAAAATCACCTATCAAGAACATGGAAGTTTTTGCACTAGTGGTAATTGTAATGGTGGTGGTGGCTTCTAAATTGGGAGACATGATGAACTCATCTTAGTGATAGTGGTTCTCTACCATATAAAGACTTTTCCTTTATTTTATTTTTATTCAATAGTTTCCTTAGTTTATATTTGTTGGCCCTCGACCAATTTTTGAGGAAACTTTGGTCAGTTGTGGCACACTTTTGGGCTTCGACACATTGGTCGAAGAAGGTGCACCCAGGCGGAGCTGAGATCATGGATATCACCCATTTTTTAAGGTCATGTGGACCCAATGAAGGGTTCTCTAGGGTTTTGTAACAGTTTTATGAAATGTCGGCCCATGGGGTTTTCCCGTGTTTAGACCTTATTGTAAGGGTTTGTAAAGTATAAATAAAGGGGAATGTATTGTAGAAGGAAAAAGGTGAATACAGTTCTGTGTGAACAGAGTTTCTTTGTGCAAAGGAATGTATGTGTGTGACTATGATTTTGTATAAGGTGCAAATGATGTGATATAGGGTTTTGGGCTATGTGCATTTGACCTAGTTTTGGAAGGAGGATATAATGCTTAGTGCGCAGATCTCCAGTCTTGTGTGAAGTTCGACTCTGTGGCTTAGTGCACAGGAGTGATTGGGTGTAATATTTTGGCGAATAATAAAGAGTCGAAGTGGTTTGTGGACATTTCACCACCCTAGGGTGAACCACGTATATCTGGAGTCTCATGGTTTTCTTTGTGAAATGTTATCTCTGTTATGTTTTTCTTAGTGCTTAGATTAGGATGTGTAATGGATATGTATGTGTTTCTTAAATGTTTTTCTTATGTTAAAATGCTAGATATGATCCACAATGCTAAGTGCTAAGTGTTTAAGGTGCATAATATTTTGTTGTTACTATGCTAGATCTATCTTGATTATGTTTTGTGATGTTAATAGGGTTAATAAACTAATTCATGTCACTTCCTTACATTAACAGAATAGGGGTCTAGGTTGAGTGATGGGTTCGAGGTTCAAGGGTCGAATTCTAGGGTCGATGGTCAAGGTGGAGGTCGGGGGCTGGGTTTCTGTCGATTCATAGAGAGAAATTGCTTGCCATTGTGTCCATAGAGTGCTAGCCTGGTAGTCGTTGTCTACATCTAGACTTAGAGTGTGCCACCGAGTGCTAGCCTTATTCTACGAAGTGATCTTATCATAGATCTAAGTCTCAGCCTGGTTACATACACCTGCATCCTGTAACCCCCCTGCTTCTACCTCAGGTGAGACTTCTCATGCTTCACAAGTGTTGTCGAAAGGGCCAGTATTCGAGGTTTTGTTGGTGCGTTGTTAAGCGTTGAACCCTGGGCCTTCTCCTATGCCAAAAAATGGTTATGTTGCCTAGACATGAAATTGTGATTGTTGGGAACTAAAGTAAAGAAAAATAGAATCTCTATTCGTAGATCTGTTACAGAAGTGTGTAGTACTCTACTTGACTTACGAAGCTTTGTGCTAAGAAATTAAGTTGATCTGAAGAAAAGAGGTAAGATCCTAAAGAAGCAAGATTTGTGCTTTGGTAAGAGAAAGATAAGTGAAAAATGTTGTTTCGAAAGCATGTGTTTAAGTATGTTTGATAGATTATGTCCTAATTGAAGGCTAGGGTGCAGTTGGAAGAAAGAGTTGATTTGAGTCAATTTAATGGAAATGAAGAAAGATATGTTATTCCTATGCATAGAAAGAGTTTTTGAACTAATAAGTGGATACAGGAACCTAGAAAGAATTTGTGCAGATTGCAGGTCCAACATTATGATTCTAGGGGAAGTGCACAGTACAGAAAAGGTTGGGGAACATTTAAAAGAAAAAGAGGATTAACATTGTGTTATAATTGTAGAAGGACGGGACATCTTTCTAAGGAATTTCCTAGGGTAGGCCCTATCTGTCTTTGTTGTAAGGTTGTTGAGGTTGAGGATTGTCCAAGGATTATTGCTAAAGTTGAAGAGATGAACATGAGACAAGAAAACTATGAATAAATTCAAGAGACTAAGGGCATGTTAGAAAGTCATAAAGAGAAAGGGTCAGAGGAAGTTCAGACTATGTTATTACAGTTGAAATAAACAATGGATGTTCATAAAGAAGTCATTTTACCAGAAATCTTAAAATCACAACAGTGCATAAGTGAAAGAATAAAAGACTTTGACATAGACTGTGTCTTGGATGAAGAAACACAAGTGAATATTATGACAGAAGAAACTTGGGAAATTTTGGTAAATCCTATTCTAGTACCTTCTTTAGGAAGGATAGGCTTGTTTAAGGGAAAGATGATAACCTTATGTGGAATATTACCTAATGTATCTATTATTGTTCATGGAACATCGACTGAAGAAGAATTTGAAGTCATTCGGTTTGTTGGGGACAACGCCCATTTCCCACTGTTTTTAGGTAAGACTTGGATTGGGAAGGATCAAATCAAAAGGAAAGCAAAGGAAGAAGATATAGAAAAGAAAAAACAAGAATTAAGGGATTTCACAGCTAGGAAAATAGACCGACTAATAGAGGAACAAGAGGATAAGTTGAAGCAGCAAAGAAAACTAACAACGCAAGAGGGATAGAAAGAAAGAGAATTAGCTATCAAGGTTGAAATAATGCAAGAAGGATTGAAGAACCTATCTATTAAAGAGCGAAGTATGCCCACTCATGAAGTGTTAAGAAAATGGATATTAACTTCAAAATCCTTGAGGGCACCTCAACAGTGCGAAGCCACTGCGTTAGGGGAAGATAAGAACAAAAATGGAAAGAGGATTCCAGAAATAGTTAGAGAGACTCAGATCATGGGAAAGAAGGGAAGGAAGATTAATAAAAAGAAAGATAAGTTGGAAAAGCTACAAGAAGCTACAGAAACCAGATGGAAGACTTCATAGACTAGAACCTCATAGGAGGCAGGTTCACAAGATTCAAACCTCGCTGGAACAATAGGTCCGCGCATAATTATACTTCACCCTGGTGAAGTTATATGACAGTTGGAGGTGCCCTAGTCGTTAGAATGACGCTCTAGAATGGTTAGAAAACACATTTATGGGCTTATGGACCGCCTTTGGATGTTGAGACTGTGCCATAAATGGATAGATTTACATTGATGGAAGCATTTCCTGGCCATTGGAAGATCTATCATGACACCCCACTTATTTAACTCGTTGGTCACTACGCTGGGACCACTTTTTGATACCCGTGATTGACTTAGATAAGAATATAATTGTCCAAGTATCGAGTTGTGCTATTTGGAACTAGACGTCGCCTATCTATTTTTCTACCCCACCTGTCGGTTTGTCTATCCCGCCTGCCTGTTAAAAGATAGAATGTCGAGAAAACCTAGTGAATTAGAGAATTTTTTATAGGAAGTCCTTAAGAAGCTAATGGTCGATAGACCAATATCCGAAGGTATCGAGGCATCGTCGACTAGGGGACTACAGTCTTCCCCTTCGACTGGACGTCCTTCTGGACGTGTCAACCCCATAACTAAACGGCAAAGTAAGAACTGTGGTGATCTGGCTAACGCGAATTAGAATTGAGCCTACCTGAATATATTCCACCTATGGATGGCACTATTAACCATGATGGTATCCCTCGAGACTTTGAGTACTCTGTTTTCACTGTGTACATTCTGAAAGGAGTTCTTATAGTCAAAAGTCAATTAGGATAGATCCCGCTATTGAAGAGCATTGACTTCAACTTAGGAGACCGGAAGAACTATGCCAAGTTAGTGCCGCACTGCTACTTAACGAAGACAACTGGAAAGAAACCTCACCTCATCTCATATCCATGGATTAAGGCATTGGCACAGTCCACCATGTTGAACGTGATGAAGATCCCACATTTTGGCCACCACCAGGAGGTTAACGCTTGCGTTAAAATCCTTATATCGTGATATCATGGCGGATATTTGTAGCTCAACAGAAGGATTACTGTGGATCCAGCGCTAATCCACCAGATCACAAGTTTAAGTGTGAAGAGTCCTGACCCTCACCAATTTTATCCAGGGAAGGCATCAAATCATTTGTTAGCACAACGCATCAAAGAAGCTTACATAGAGGTAGAAAAAGGAAAGCGAGGTTACAAGGTAGCATCTATACAGGATGGCTCAGTGCACCTTGCTTGTCAACTCTTAGCTGGCAAGATAGTGAGGATGAACCACCCCACACAGGTCATCGAGTTCATGGTGGAACTCACAGGAAAATGTGCGGAGGGCATTCAGATGAACTGTGTGAACTACCTCATCAATGAGTTAGAGAAGGATTGTTGTGAAGACCAGGACTTGGGATACGAATTCCAGTACATTTGGTCGATCATTTTGATCACGTTTTTTGCTTGGAAAATGCCTGAAGGAGCCACTTTTCTAGAGATCGAACCCTCAGAGCCATTGGCTACTCAGTTTTCCACCCTGTGGTATACAAATGACAAGATGAAGCAGTGGCAATCCAATGTCATGTTTCATGGATATTACCAGCAGTTAAAGGTCACCATCGAATCATTCTGGCATATGACACCGCACACCCTGCATCAGTACCGACCCATAGCGAAGTTCTGCATTGATCCCCATTTCATCTATATCACCGCATGAAGAGATGAGAACCAGGAAGAATTATAGTCATACTACAAGATGATGGATGACGATATGGAGTAGATCACAAAGGAATGGCCAGAGGAATTTCTTGTACCTATTGTCGATGCAGAATTATTCGACACTGACACCATAGGAAGCCCAATAGTTACACAAGTTGAACATGTTGGACAGTCCAATGTGACGAAGAAGCAGAAAAAGTAGGTTGAAGTCCAAGACATAGAGAGTGATGAAGAGGACAACACTTCTGGAGATAATCATTCTGGCTCACCAGGAGGAGGAGAAGATGAAGTAAAAGGACAGGGAGGAGAAGATGAATTAGAAGAAGAGAAAGGAGGAGGAGAATCTACACCACCTGAAGATCCCCTTTTTGGGACAGTGGCACTGCAAAAGAGGAAAATTTCCCTAAAGAAACATTTAGCAAGGAAGAAAATGCGCGCTAGTAAGCCACAGTTGGAGGCCACTCTCACTAATGACGACATCAGTCTGGTCCATGAAGCTATGGAGGACGACTCTTAAGACATGTTCCAGAGATATGGAGAGAAGTAGGAGGATTTATACAGAATGATCGAGAGAGAATTGAAGGAAGTGCAGTAAGTTGTCTGCTTGGTCCGTGCAGTACCTACTGTGTCATCTGCACCTTCCTCTTCACAGACTACAGAATTGGGGGATGAACCAGCCCAGTTAAGAAGGCTTTTGGATGCAATAGAAGATCGGTTCCACAGAGTTCAAGAAGAGAAGGAGAAGGCTACAAAAGCCTTCAAAAAGGAGAAATATGAAGTCCTAATACAATTACGAGCAGCATAGGACAGTGTAGTTTCCCATGAAAGCAAGAAAGAAGAGATTCAAGTGAAGCTTCAGGAGGAAAAAGACCAGCTACTGAGAGAAAAAGAGAAATTGCTCACAGAACAAGTCGTGGTCAAAGAAGTGGTGAGTAAATCATGTTGCTCTATGCCAAGCTTGGCACAGGAGGAGAAAGAGTCGATCGAAGCTCAAGTAGTGAAGCTCACATAGACCCTCTAGCAGCTTCAGGCTAGGCTAACAGAATTGGAGGCCCAAAAAATACCGAGCACCCCGCAGGAGGTGCGTGACTAGAGGGAGGAGACCGCCAAAAAAAAAGTATCAAGAATAATATCCCTCATCGAGGGTCCAGAGATAAGGAAGCTAGAAGCACAGTTACAGGAGGCGCAACAACAAGTAGTTCTATTGCAGGCATAGATGAAGTTGCTCACTGCAGTGGAAAGAATGAAGAGATCCCAAGAGCAACACATAGTACAACAATAGATCACTGCCCTCCAGGGTAAGGTAATGGAAGTAACGCAGAAGCTACAACCTATGCAGGATGAAGCTTGCAAGGTGTTTGAGGATATTGATGGATAGGGATCACAATTAGATCAAGTAGTCAAAGTAGTAGAACAATGTCTGGAAGGGCCATTTACATAGAAGACATTCCAGGAGCTCACTAAGCAAGAGGCTCACCCAAAGAAGAAATTTGAGGCAACTCGGGTTAAGCTCGAGGATTTCGAAGAAGCATTGTTTGCACCTGAGTGACTCGGGACAAGTCACAAGTGAGTGTTGGGGACATTTTCTCCCTCGACCAAGTTTTGAGGAAAATTTGGTCAATTTTGGCCCACTTTTGGACTTCGACACATTGGTCGAAGAAGGAGTGCCCAAGCGGAGTTGAGATCGTGAATCTCACTGATTTTTGAAGGTCATGTGGACCCGGTGAAGGGTCCTCTATGGTTTTGTAATGGGTTTATGGGATGTCGACCCATGGGTTTTTCCCATGTTTAGGCCTTATTGTAAGGGTTTGTAAAGTATAAATAAAGGGGAATGTATTGTAGAAAGAAAAAGGTGAATGTAGTTCTGTGTGAACAGAGTTTGTTTGTGCAAAGGAATGTATGTGTGTGACTATGATTTTGTAGAAGGTGCAAATGTTGTGATATAGGGTTTTGGGATATGTGCATTTGACCTATTTTTGGAAGGAGGATATAGTGCTTAGTGCACAGATCTCCTTTATTGTGCGAAGATCGACTCTATGGCTTAGTGCATAGAAGTTATTGGGTGTAAGATTTTGGCGAATAATAAAGATGTGAAGTGGTTTGTGGAAATAGCCCCACCCCGGGGTGAACCACGTATATCTGGAGTCTCATGGTTTGCTTTGTGCAATGTTAGCTCTGTTATATTTTGCTTAGTGCTTAGATTAGGATGTGTAGTGGATATGTATGTGTTTCTTAAATGCTTTTCTTATGTTAAAATGATATATCTGATCCACAGTGCTAAGTGTTTAAGGTGCATAATATTTTATTATTACTAGGCTAGATCTATCTTGATTATGTTATGCGATGTTAATAGGGTTAATAAACTAATGCATGTCACTTCCTAAGCGTTAAAAAAATATTCTACGAAGTGCTCTTATCACAGATCTAAGTCCCAGCCTGGTTACAGACACCTGCGTCCTGTAACCCCCCCTTCTTCTACCTCGAGTGAGACTTCGCCTACTTCGCAGGTGTTGTCGAAAGGGCCAATAGTCAAGGTTTTTTTGGTGTGTTTTTAAGCATTGAACCCTGGGTCTTCCCCTGTGCCAACAATATTATGTTGTACTAATAATATACAAATTTCAAAACAACTTAATAATAATGACACACCAACATTACCACATTCAAACTCTTGTGTTTACATAAGAATATTTCAAAGTGATAGAAATACTATGAATAAGGGCATCAATTTTTTTATTTTTTTTAAATAAATATATGTCATCGTAAGCGCGACGACTGTAATGATTCTCACGACGAATTATATATACTATCGACAAAGATTTTTCATCGATAGTATAGCTAATTCATTGCAAGAATCCTTACATTTTTCACTCTTGCGACGATATCCTTTTCAACGATATTATAGCTAATTCGTCACAAGAATATTTACCTTGTCGCTCTCGTGACGATATCCCTACCTTGTATCTCTTGCGATGATATCCCTAACTTGTCGCTCTTGCAATGATATCCCTACCTTGTCTCTCTTGTGATGATATACCTACCTTGTCTCTCTCATGAAGACATCCCTACCTTGTCTCTCTTGCGATGATTTCCCTTCCTTTTCTCTCTTGTGATGATTTCCTTTCCTTGTCGTTCTTGAGACGATATCCCTTCTTTGTCTCTCTTGCGATGATATCCCTTCTTTGTCGCATGTGCGACACCAACTGTTGGTTGTCCTTGGTTCGTCACTCTTGCTATGTTTTTTCATGTTCCTCGCACTTTCCATGGCATGTGAAGCAATGTTTTGGAGACCCAAGATTCATCATAATATCCACAACATAACGTCACAAGAGCATTGAAAGAGACATTGCAAAATGACCCAAATTTATTAGTGACATGGGACACACTTGGGATGCTCTCTGGCCTTGAATGTGCATGTGCTCTTATGGTTGAGTGACTTGGTGAATGATGATGATGATATCTAATAAATTTCCTCATTCTCCTATATTCCCCATGGTCATCCCCCTTATCATGAGATATGAGTGCTTCTAGTTTTCTTGCATTGCCTACTTGTTTTATGTCAGAATATTTATTGACTTGTATTTTCAACATATTCAAACTCTGCAATAGCTCCTCCTTGGACCTTATCATCCTTTCATTGTCTAATCTATAGCTCTGCACTTATTTTTGCAATCTTCCCATTGTCTCGACCAACTCCACTAGCTCCACCCTACTTCTTTAGTCTCTACATTTCCCATGCTAACATGTAACCTATAATCTCATCTTCATGGATGTAAGATCCCTTGGAATCCTCCATATCCTTAGTATTCATATAGGAACAAAATATTCTTTCCTATACCTCTAATTATGTAAAAACATGCATGCAAAATTTGTTGTTAGAGTTATGCATATGGTAAAATATTTTGTTAATTAGGTTACAGGCCATTCTTCATCTCAATTTATGAAGAACACAAATGCAGTAAGCCAAATTCTGATTATTTAGAAAAATTCCTTACGAATAAACTTTCCAATGACTATACTCATGCCTCATTTTGAATTATAAGTGAAAAGTTACAGCCTTCTGAAGTTTGCAATTTCTACTCATTTATGCTATGTTTTTACTAATGCAAAAATTTTTTCTGAGAAACCATTTTCTTCCCTATGTAACAAAAAATTTGTCACGAATCATATTTTTTTTTATCAAGTGCATATAGAATGTATGATTGTGAACACATATCAACTCTTGTATTTGGAATTTGATGCTCCAATCAAATTCTATATAAATTTGGAATTGACGACTCTGTGCTTTTACACTTTCTCCAGACTTAGAATTTTTAGACAAAATTGATTATCTTACAAATGGAGAAAAACTAGAAAAAAATTCCTAAAGACAAAGTTGTCTGAATTAATGTGTACATAAAATGTGGACTAAATCAAATTTTCTAGATTGATTATCTCGAGTCACTTTTTCTCCTTCGAAAATTTCAAAAATCGAAACACGCCTAGGAATAGTGGATGTTTCCCTGTTTGAGTGTCACCACACCAACCTATTTTGAATTTTTCCAGGATCCCAAATGGGTTCCTTAATGCCTTCTTTTTTATCCCCCTATAAAATTTCCACCATCATCTGGGCCTCAATTACTGAGCACGACCCAGATCTTTGAAAACCATTAATTTGTGTTTTTAAGAAAATTTAAGCAGAATTAGTCAGTGGCGGCCCTCACCATCATTCTTTTATCCCTCCTCACTATAAACACACACTTAAAATTTCATCTGATTCTAAATTGAAATTCTCTTGTTATGGCCAAAACAAGTTTTTGGCTCCAGACTTTTTTAGTAAATTTTCTATTTGTGCTGACGTGGCAATTTGGTCGACATGGAATGGAATGTGGCTATTGATGTCCACCCATCATCCCGATTCATTAATTGCATTATCCTCCTTTCCATACATCAATGATTAGCTTATTTCTTTGCACTTCTTTTTGTTCTACTTTGTCAAATTTTGTCGAACTTCGAAAAACCCATCAATGATCAACATTTTCCTTTTCATCGATGATTAGAAAAAACATTTTCATCGAAAGTCAACAATTTTCAAAAGGGTTACTTTATAATATTTTGTCAAACTCCAATCTCTCATTTGGCGATCAGTGATTTTCATCATCAACGATTTCACCAAAAAGGCTCATACTTCGTTGAATTTCACCAAACTCTGAAACTTAGAAGTTTTGACCAAATCTAGGATGAATCTAGGTCATTGATCTCAAAATAAATTGATCTCGGTCATTGATTCATAATACTTCACTAAATTTGTAAATGAATCTTGATCGTTGATCACCACATTGAATGCAATATGGGTCATCGATTCCCTAAACTTCATTGACGATCAACGAATTTCTTGGTTGATGTGACATGACGCGTGGATGATGATGTGGTAATTTCGTTGATGTGGCATGACACATGGATGATGATGTGGAAATTTAGTTGACATGGATGATGATGTGGAAATTTGGCTGACATGTGGATGATGTCCACCTATCATCCCCTGATTCAACCATGTCATCCTCCTCTTTTCCCTTCATCAATGATCAAATATTTTCTTTGGCAAACCAAATTGTCCATGAATTTCACCAAACCCGGAAAATCCCATCAATGATCGACGAATTTATTTGGTGAAATAAATTGTCCACAAATTTCTCCAAACCCTAAAAAATCCATTAGTGATCAACGATTTCCTTCAACAAACCAAATTTTTCCATGAAATTTTCCGAACCCGAAAAATTTAGAATTTTTTATCAAATCTAGGATGAATATGGGTTGTCAATCCCAAAATCAAATGCAATCTCGACCATTAATTTTTGTCAACTGCTCGGTCACCATTAAAACATAAAATTCGACCTCCTAAGCCCAATTTAACTCAGTGACTTGCAAATCAATGTCATTAATCATCTCTTCAACCATTATAAGTGTAAATTCAACCTAAATTTGCTCAGTAATTTGGAAATTTCACTTTGGTTCCACAAATTTCCCAAATCCATCATAGATGAAAACTCTACAACAATGAATTTACCAAATTCGCACTGGTCTTTGGCCCATACTAGTCTAGTGTTGAACCAAAATCTATGATACCACTTTGTAGTGTCCCCCTATACTAAACCCAACAATTTAAAATTTTCTAATACCATTAAAATTAATGCAATGAAACATGATAAAACACTCATGCATCTAATAGAATTATAAAGACATGAATGCAATCCCATTAAAAATTCACACAATAGCATGTACATTGCTCAAAACTCAGAGTAAATACACAACAATAAATCCCACAATTAAATACAATGCATTAAGGATTTAACATGCATTTAGTAGCATTATGAATGCATCCCAATACACACATACACACACAAAACAAAAAAAATAACATATAATTCACTCAAGAACAAAGTGTATGCACATCAATTAAATCCCATAAATAAAAATAATAAACAAAGATAAAACACTTATATTTTAACCAAGCGTGCAACCGACTACAAGGGACAGACGTTCCACCCAACCGTAGATTTGTTTCTCCATATCTCAACAGAAAATCACCCCAAATATGGGGCTATGAATCCACAAGAAAGGGGTCTCTCTCCATTGTCCACTCACAGGCCCATTTTATCCACAATAAATTGATTTTTCCTATAGCTATCCCAATCCTCCAGCTCTCTTCCCTTCAACCTGCACAACCCAAGGAATGGAATCCCCCTTCACTACAAACAGTCTCTTAGGCCCTCACTTCCCTCCAAAGCTCCAACACGGGTTTTCTAGGAATCTCTCTTGTTGGGGACTCTAGGGATGCCAATTGTAATAGGAAAATTCACAACAACAACTCACTACTCTCGGGAAAACTCTCACCTAAAAATTTCACTCTACATGCCTAACAACCTGCTTCTTCATGCATTTACATCTCCAAACAAATACCACACATGCCCACTATGGCTGCCTCCAAGCTCCATCACTCTGCACTCCCTTGAAATCTCAAAATTTGCATGTAAAAACTGCTCTCCTTTCCCATACGAATTTATTTTTCTCAGATGCACGTTGACTCTTCCAATTCCCAAGGTTGATTTTACTCATCCCCCATGCTCTCATTAACTATGTGAAGTGAATTTTCACACCCACCCTCTTACAATGATTGGGGTGTTGATACACTCAAGAAGAAATTATAAGGTTTATACACAATGATAATTTTAGAAAGTGGGTTGAGATTAATATACATGGGTAATTCCCCCCTTGGGCCACCTCATAGACCCTCCCCCTTCTCTTGTGGAAACTTACCCCCCATTACTATTTCTATGTCCATTTGTAGTCGGAGATACATTTATTTTATTATTATTGATATACAATGTTTACATATTACATCATCGGGCCCATGGCCATATATTGTAATTACATTTTTTTTGTAAGTAAGAGGATCTGTATTTCCTGCTATGAAAATATCTTACACATAATTGTTTGATTCCCCAAAGGCAAAGCTTCCACCTTGGGAAACTGACTCTTCCCCAGTGTATTCATCAGGCATGTTCTTGCATGTTTCCATACATAATACAAAACCAAAAATGGAATATACAAAATGGTTGTCTATAAATGTGTAGAGGAAGACTAAGATCGGACTTGGACAAGCATAAACATAGACAACTAAGAACTAGAACAAAAAACCTTATAACCATTAGACAGGGTGACCTTTGGTGCCCGGAGGAAGGAGGATGGGCTTCATTACAACAGTCTTCGAGAGTATAGGAGCCTCTTCATTTTCTTTTTTAGCATTCATAACTAAATAGAGACATCGATCCAACAGCTCTAGATGAAAATGCACGTCCTAAACCTCGTTGTGCAGCTCGAAAATTAATCATTGAGTGTTTGAAATTGCCTTGATAATTTGTTGGTAATTCTCTTCATTCTAATTTTTTTGTTTTTCCATGGAGGAATCCTCTAAGGGGTGCCCATATACTGGCTAGGAGGAGGTGGTGGCCTTGTCACCCTGTGAAGATTCATAATCTTGGCTAGGTTGTGGGGTGTCCAAAGAAGTCCACCCTAGTAGATATTTTGGGAAATAACCCAAAGACCTTCCTTTCCTATCAAACCACTCAATTTTACATCCTCAACCAAAGGGAGTGTGGTCGTTGTCCTGTTGTTGAGTCAAGCCTTGAGAAGGGGTTCTAGAGAATTTTTTTCCTCCTGGCCTGACTTCGTTGCAATCATCCATGAAAATCGATATACACACTAGAATGTGGGATCCCCGACCTATTTTTGAGCATCCACGTTGCCTCGTCATGAAGGATTTGGAAGGGGAAAATCTCCTGAGATAGATTATCCTGAGCCAGAGTATGCCTTTTGCACTATTGTGCCTCCAATGAAGGAAACTAGTGAAATGTTCATCCCCTGCCTCGCTAGGTTCCCATAAAAAAAAATCTCGAGTGCATTCATCGTTGCTTGTGTCCTGTTAATGGATACATACCAGGAGTTAATGCCTTCTCCCATCCTTCGTTGTATCGATACACTGCTCCAATTTTGATTGCACATTGGGTGTGATGGGCTATGAATGCCCTAGTTGGGCGGCCACTAAGTGACGACCTCCCATGTCCTAGCTTGAGAAGAAAGGTGTCAAGTGGCTTCCCCATAGCTATCATGTCCTTGCATCATGTAGGACTTATGACACCCCATTCGAGGTATATATTGTATTTACATTATGCACCACTAAATTGGGGATTAAGATGGGTATGTTACAATATCAAAGAAGAAAAGGATATCCAAGAGAAGGACATCTCAGGGAGGGTCATACAATCAATAATCAAGGGAGATAGATTGAAAAACCTCTACCAAAAGAAGACTAAGCAAAGGAAGATGGATTTCAAGGTTGCACAAAGTGTCAAGGATAAATAAGAAAGAGCTCTATGATCTATAATCCATTGAAATGTAATGCATGGGCTAAACTAGTGCTTAGAGTAATTGTTTGTATTCTAAGAACAAGAGGAGAAACTTTTAGTTGAAAGTGAACATGGATGGAGAATAATTGTAATTTTGAATATCTTATTGAATATATATCATCATAGTTCAATTTCATATTAGGAAAAAGGGTGAATCAATAAGGCTAAGAGTTATGTAGGTGGAAGGCCAAAAGCCATATGTAATGTTTATAAAATGTAACATCCCTATTATAATCCCCGGTTTAATTAATTCTTATGTGGATATAATATGTGGCTATGACCAAGTGATGTAATATGTGAATCATATTTCATGTTTTAATAATAAATGTGATGCCAGTTGCTAAGGGGACATGGACAAGAGACGGGGGTTGAATTAATCCACAAGAGAGGGGAGTGTCTAGGGTAATGGCCAAGAGGGTTCAAAGGGGGAAATACCCATGCATATTAATTTAACCCATTTTCCTAAACTTTCTAATTGTATATGAACCTTTCAATTTCTAATTGAGTGTTCCCAAAGCCAATCATTGAATACATGTAAGAGGGTGGATATGAGTGGTCACATCCTAGAGATAGGGCACATGGGGGTTGAGTACAATCAGCTTGGGGAAGAGTGTGAGTCAATAAAGGAAATCCAAAGCGAGGAAATTCGTATGGTTTGGGACAACAATTCTTAGACATGAATTTGTTGTGCATGATAAAAAGTAGAGAGAGAAAAAGAGATATTGGAGAAGGTGCATCCAAGGAGAGAGAATTCTAGAGCAAGATGGAATGTATTTGGAGCATTTGGAGCTGAAGATTGAAGAGTCAGGTTGTCAATCCTTAAGAGTGAACTTCGGAGTGAGTTGCATTGTAACAAGTGTTTTTTGTTGGGTTGTTGGTAGTTTTCCTAGCAGCAAGTTCCCTTGAGTTCACAGCTAAGAGATTCCTAGCTACATGTGTCAGAGAGACCTTGATAAACGAATGGCACATTCCTTGGGTTAACCCTGATAAACAGATGGAAAATCCCTTGGGTTATCCATGATAAACTAACGGTGCATTCTTTGGGTTGGGCAGGTCAGAAGGAAGAGAGATGGTAGAAAAATCGGGATAGTTGTAGGAGAATATCAGTTGGGTTATGAGTTTTATGAGTTGTGAGTGGACTGTGAGAGACCACCCTCTTTTGTGGATTACTAACCTCAGCTCAAGGGTGACTGGTTGTTGATATGTGGAACAGTCAGTCTATGGTTGGGTGGAACATTCGTCCAAAGCAGTTGATTGCACTATTCTTGTTTAAAGATAAGTGTTTTATCTTGTTTTTTAGTTATTTACATGTGTTATTGTTGTGCGCAAACTCTGTGTGAATGAGAATGACTTATATGTTGTTGTAATTAGTGGTTTAGTTTCATTTCATGTTGATTATTAGCATGATTTAGATGCATCTGTTTTATATTTATAGACAGTAACTAAATTTGTTTTAAATTTGTAGCTATAAGCTACAGAAAATCTACTAACAGTAAACGAATTACTTTAGTTAGAAGAAATTTTGTTTTTATGTGTATTTTTCACTATAATGTCCCTCGTTTGGGATGGGGAATGTTACATTGTGGTATCAGAGATGTAAAAAGGGAGAGTTTTATGTGGAGTGTCCCAACCTTGGTGGTTGGGAATGTTACAAAGTGGTATCAAAGCTATAAAAAGGGAGAGTTTTATGTGGCCTGGCCCAGCCTCGATGGCTGGGAATGTTACAAAGTGGTATCAAAACCTAGTTTTCAACACTAAGCCTAGATGGGTTGAGTTAGCAGAATTTTGAAGTGAAAATTCACAGAGAATTAATTATATATTATATGTGCAACTTGTTTTGTTAAATTACTGCAGTAAAATTGAGAGAAATTTCATGGGTAATGTGAAGAATTGAGCCTCTTTGGAAATTTTGAACATAAGAAAAATCGGAAAAATGTGGGTATTTTTCCATACAATGATGTCGACACGACATGGAGGCCACGTATCAGCTTACGTGGTAGAATAAAGAGGTGTACTACCACGGTGGAAAGTACATGTTGGATGGGATGATAGTTGGTAGGTAATGTGAAGCCATGTGGCAGGCCAACTGTCAGTCCCACGAAATTGCGGTAAGATCTCAGAATTTGTCGAAGTGTTAAGCTATTGCAAGTCCTTGTGAATGGAAAAATGGTTAAGTGTTGAGACTTCTTAGACGAACTTATGAAAATAAGGTTACAATATTATAAGTCCATGAGTCCACATAGATGGAAAAATGGTTAAGTGTCGATACTTCTCGAACATACTTATGAAAGGAAGGTTACAAAGTTATGCATCTGTGAGTCCACGAGTCTGTGAGTCAACGAAGGAAAAAGAAGCTAAGTGTTGGTGGCAGTTTCATGGAAGGTTTGAAGATAGACCATGAGTCTATGAGTCTACCATCCATGAGCCCGTGAATACAGTAAGGAATCTAAGTATAAGTGCAAAATGAGTGTGGCAGAACTAGGGGGTGCAAATTGGAGAATGTCAAAGCCTGAAATGAAGAAGAGATATGACTTAGATCCATGGTGAATCCATTAAGACATATCAACAACAGAGACCTAATCAAGAAATGATCGGATATTTGTTGAGCGTTGCTACTATGTTCCAAGTGCCAATGAATATTCCTTCACTATTTTTCCACCATAACTTTTAGTTCGGAGCTCATATTGGAGAAAACAAATAGTCGTTGGAAAGTTTTTTTGAAAATGAATTCATTTAAGGAATCCTACTTGGGAGTAGTGCATTAATATTATTCATAATTTAAAACTAAAAATGACATGTAATCTAATTGATAAATATTTTGCAATATACTTAATTCTAACAACAATTATTGCATGCACATTCTTGCAGAATTATAGATACAGAAAAGCAGAATTTAGTTCCAACATGAGAAATAGAGACATGGAGGATGCTCAAGGGTTTTACAACCATGAAGAAGAAATTGGATTTCTACATACCAACATGGGTAATGCTGAAACTGAGTCTAATGGGAGAAGATATAGTCAAGGGACTGTAACTATGAGAAGTCTACAAAAAGAAGTGTAGAGCTGAAGAAATTGGAGTTCTACATACCAACATGGGTAATGTTGAGACTGAGTCTAATGGGAGAAGATATAGTCAAGGGATTGTAACTATGAGAAGTCTGCAAAAATAAGTGTAGAGCTATAGGTCCAATAATGAGAGGATCGTGAAGGCTCAAGAAGAGATACTTCAAAGCCTAAACATTTTATAGAAGAAAGTTAACAAGGACTATGGAACCAAGAAAGCAGCTAGTGCTAGACAAGTATAACAATCAATATCCCATATCAAAAGAGATGATCATGGGAATTATAGGCAGTCAAGAAGCATGAGTAGATGCCATCATTCTCCAAGGAATTCCACAAGAAGAACTCATGCAAGTTCAAGTCCAGAGAGCATCCTAAGTGTGTCTCCTATTTAGAGGAAAAGGAGAATACCTGAGGTAGACATCTTGCAGAGTGAACTCGGGAGGATTAAGCCACAAAATTTCAATGGTGAGCAGAAGAAAAGAGAATATGTTGAGGCATGGTTGTTGGAAATGAAGAAATATTTCCAGCTACATGATTACCCATCCTGTGTAGAAGCTATAATTTCCACCTACCACTTGCAAGGGAAGGAAACCATGTGGTGGGATCAAATTAAGCAAACCAAGAACCTTGATGAGAAAATAATCTCATGGAGGTGGTTCAAGGTATATTTCCAAGAGAAATATTTGTCTGATCATTACTATGAAATAAATATGAAAGAGTTCTTTGAACTCAAGTTAGGAACCATGACAATGGAGGAATATGAGAAGTGGTTCTTTGAATTATGGAAGTATGTTGACTTCATCAAGGATGATAAATTCAAAATCCAAAGGTTTCTAAGTGGGTTACTCTCTTTCTACAGTGATAAGATTCAATATGATAACCCCAAAACCTTGGAGGAAACCATGAGGAGAGAAAGGCATATGTATGAGCAAAGCAAAGGAAGAAATTTTTCCCAAAAATCTTGGTGTAAGGTAGCTAGAGAGGTAGTAGGGGAGCCCAGAGGGCCCATAGTGATAATAGTTAATAATATAGTGGACCTAGTCCACCTTACATTGAATGGCCTCCACTATTATCACTATGGGCCCTCTGGGCTCCCCTACTACCTCTCTAGCTACCTTACACTTGGAATGACAAGATGAAGGATAATAAGGATCAAAGGTATAAGGGTTTTAAGCCACTCTTTCTCAGGAATAATTTCCAATTGAATCAGCATTGTCAAGTTGCACAAAATGAACACAAGACTGCAGATTCATTTATAAAAAGGCCAAGGCAGCAGTCGATGCAATGTTGGGGATGTGAGGGAAATCATCTATATAGGGATTTCCCTAAAAAAGGAGAAATAATGAGAACTATGCACAACATTCAAGAGGCTGAAACAATGGAAGGCATGGACAGAAGCATGCCAAGGATTTATGCAGCCTTGGATAACAAGTAAGATAAATAGCAATCTCCCATGATTGAAGTGGAAGGTAATATAAATAATGATCCCATAGAATTTTTAATTGATTATGGAGCTAGCCATAGTTACATAAATGATAACATTGTTGAAATATTTTACTTGCAAAGAAGTAAGCATAATAAATCTTGGTTAGTTCAGTTAGCCTCGGTGGCTAAGAGGAAAAGAAATGAGTTGGTTAAATATTTTATGATGGACATGAATGGACTTAATACAAAGGTGGATGTAAATATCATATCATTGGGTTCATATGATTTTCTAATTGGCATGGATTGTTTGGAGAAACGTCATGATTTCCTAGATTGTTACAACAAGACAATCACATGTCTTGATGAGGAAGGGAAGCAAGGCAAGATACAAGTCATTCCAAGAGCTGTAGTTGTTGGAGAGATTTCAGCTATGCATTTGAAGAATAGCTTCAGGAAAGGATGTCATATTTTTGCAGCCCATATGGAAGAGGTAGCCAAAGACAAAGTGGCAAGCATTGAATACCATCTAGTTTTGAGGTATTTTGAAGATGTTTTTAAAGAAATTTTGGGACTACCACCAAAAAGAGACATTGATTTCTCTATCAATTTGGTGCCAGGAGTTTCCCCAGTGTCTAAGACACCTTACAGAATGGGAACACCATAACTAAAAGAGTTGCAGATGCATATTGAAGAAATTTTGAAGAAGGGGTACATACGCCCAAGTGTGTCACCTTGGGGAGCCCCGGTTATTTTTGTGAAGAAGAAGGATGGAACCTTAAGGCTTTGTATTGATTTCAGGCAGCTTAATAAGGTCACCATAAAGAATAAGTATTATTTTCCAAGAATTGATTATTTGTTTGACCAACTGAAAGGTGAAAGAATATTTTTGAAGATTGAATTGAGATCATACTATCTTCAAGTAAGGATAAAATAAGAAGACATCATCAAGAAAACATTCAAAACAATATATGGGAATTATGAATTCACGGTAGTGCCATTTGGGCTATCAAATGCCCCAGGATTTTTTATGTGCCTAATGAATGGAGTGTTCAGGGAGTACTTGGACAAGTTTGTGATTGTGTTCCTAGATGATATCCTCGTTTATTCTAAATCAGAAGAGGAACATGAGAAACATTTAATAATGGCTTTATAAGTTTTAAGAGAGCATAAATTGTATGTTAAGCTAAGTAAGTGCATCATCTACCAAAAAAATATTTACTACTTGGGGCATATAATTTCAGTAGTAGGGATAACAGTCGAGCCTGAGAAGATAAAGGTCATTAGAGGATGTCCAATTCCAAAGAATGTGAAAGAGTTCATATCATTCATGGATATTTTCAATTATTTCTGAAGGTTCATAAAAGATTTTTCAAATATCGCAAGCCCAATCACTTCTTTGCAAAAGAATGGAGTGAAATTTGAATGGACTTCCAAGTGTGAAGAGAGTTTTCGACAGTTGAAGGAAATATTGACAAGTGCACCAATATTGAAGACTTCATGTCCAAATGAATATTTTGTTATGTGCACCGATGCATGCAAGGAAGGACTCGGTGGATTTCTTAGTCAAAGGGACCATGCGGTATGCTATGAGTCCAAGAAATTAAATGAGCATGAGAGGAATTATGATACACATGACTTGGTGATGTATCCCTCCTCTAACCCACAGGTTAGGGAGTCCACGTACACAAGGTCGTTCTTCTCTTCTTGGCCCGAAGAACTCTAAAACGCTCTTCTATTTCCCTTTTGAGAAATCCACACCCACAACAACTCCTCGTGGGATCCTCCCTTCTCACTTAGGAGGTCGGACTTCATGCTTTGCGAATCTAGCAGTCGAGTGTCTTGTCGCTCAGACCCTGAATCTCGAAAATCTGAAACTCCGATATCACCCCGACTTGTCGTCTTTCGCGAGTTCGCAAGTTGCGATAACATTCAATTCTTCCCACGAACCCCGAAATCCCAATATTCTATTCTCCGAAATCCTGAGATGTCAGACTCTAACACGTTTCTCAGCACTGGCCCCACAACTAGACTTCTCGTCGTTTTGAGACTTCAACTCGATTGACTTCTACGTCGATAGAGTGCCACCTATCTACCTTGTTGGCCTCTGTGGTCCCACACAATCCTTTCAATCCTTCATGGCTTCACGCTTCGTGATTTCATGAACTTTGATACCAAGTTTTCGACCCTTCCTCTCACGAAATCCCGATAGACGATTTCACGAGTGATCCAACGGCCCTGGCTGACTTGGATTGATGGCTCTACTCCTCCTAAGCTTAGAACCTTTTGAAGCACTGGTTGTAACTTCCATGCTCCTCCGTGAGATTTGACGACTCACGGGACTTCACGGATTCTCCACAGAGAATTTCGACCGTCCGTTTTTCCCTTGTGGACTTCTGCGCGAACTAAACAAAGTGCCTCTCTCCGTGGAACTCGTCCTTCTGTGGCTCGATCTCACTACGCCTTCCTTCATATTTTCAAGGTACTTGGCCTGTTACCTTCCTTCGACCCCTTCGAAGGTTAAAATCCTACTGAGTTTTCCCACGACTTCAAGTCTTTCAAAAAACTCCTGCTCGCACTCCTTGCGACAACCTTCAAACACTTCCAAGTGTTGTAATTCTTTGACTCTGCGCACACCCGCAGCAGCAGTCTCTCAATGCTTCACTCAAATTCGCAACCTTGAGGCTTTACTCGGCCTGTGCACTCCTTGCACGGCTCCAGTGCCTGACTGCACTTCTAAGTGAATGAGAACAAATGCTATCTAGTCTGATCTTTTAGAGACAACCCTCTGAACCCTTCGTCAATGCACTCCTTGCAGACAATTCAACTGCACTCTTTGTAGGAACTCTTGCTCAAATATAGAAACAATTGAAACTCATTCATTTTTCCTTTCCTCTCAGATTTCAAACATTCAACAAGAAATCATTCATACATAGCATAAAAGCAAATGTACAGCGAGAAGAGTAAAATAACCATGAGCATAACATTTAGCATACATACACAGAGAACAAACACAACTCCATGAATTTGAATCAAAGATTTATCTATTAATTCAAATTTTTGTACATGAGTGTTTTCACACAGCTCTTTGCTTCCCCTCTATGCTCTTCCTACTCTTCATAATCTCTTCACCTAATGTTACAATACACAATGAGGGTGTCTATATCATGTTTCCCTCTTGCGCTCTAAAACTGTCTAATCTAACATTCAATTCTATCTACCTGCATTTACTACTATAAATTCCTTCTACCTACTAAGGACGAGAGCAGATCGCTCAAGGTCCGATTACATTTTACAAGGACGATCCTTCTTAATGGCTTCATTAATATTTTAAAATATTTTCAAAATTTGTGTTGGGCGCTTTTCCAGCTGTCCATTGTCTCTACGCTGGCTCGCTTGAGATGCTCCTGCATCACTTGGAGTTGGTAGTGATTGTACCTGCATTAAAAATGTGTAGGAATTACCTTATGGGTAAAAAATTTGAGCTAAAAACAAACCACTGTGGTCTGAAACATTTGTTTCGACAGCCAACACTAAATGCTAGACAAACTAGATGGTTGGAATTTCTGAGTGAATATAACTTCGAAATTAAGAATATAAAAGGAAAAGAAAATCAAGTAGTTGATGCACTCAACAGGAGAGCTCATGAAGTGCATGTGGAATCCATTAGCATGTACTGGACAAATTTGAAAGATCAAATTATTGCAGTAGAAAATTTAGATCAACAATATGTGAAAATAAAAGAAACATTACAATAAGGTAATTTTCAACAGAAATTTAATTTTTATGAGCTAAAAGAAGATGGAATTATCATGTACAAGGGAAAAGTATATGTGTCGAATTCCAATGAGCTGAAAAATGCAGTTCTGAAGGAAATGCACAATGTGCCATATGTCAGGCATCCAGGATATCATAAGACAATTGTAGTTGTGAGAAGCCAATACTTTTGGTCGGGAATGAAGAAATAAGTGGCTAATTACATAGCCAGATGTCTAGAATGCCAAAAAGTGAAGACATAGCATAGACATCTAGCAAGTTTGTTACAGCCATTTCCCATTACGGAATGGAAGTGGGAAGTTGTCATGATCGATTTTATTACTAAGTTTCCCAGAACATTGAAGCAGCATGATTCCATCATGGTGGTTGTGGATAAATTGACTAAGTAAGCACATTTTATTCCAGTAAAGACTACACACAAGGAAACAAATATTGCAGATATCTATATGAAAGAAGTTTTAGGATACATGGAGTACCTAAGGAAATAGTTTCATATAGAGATCCAAAGTTCACATTCAATTTTTGGAAGGTTTTGTTCAAGGGATTTGGAACAAATTTGAATCTCAGTACAATATATCATCCAGAGTTAGATGGGAAAACACAAAGGACTAACAGAATAATTTAGGACATGATTAGAATGTATGTAATGGATCAACCATCAAAGTGGGAAGATTATATTCAATAAGTTGAATTTTCCTACAATAATGGTTATCGGGACTCATTGAAAATGATTCCATTTGAATCATTATAGGGAAGAAAATATAACGCTCTGATGAGTTGGGATAATCCAGTAGACAGAGAAGTTGTTGCCCAGATTTGTTGAGGGAAATGAAAGAGAAGATGAAAAGAATAAAGCAGAATTTATACATTGCCTGGGATAGGAAAAAACGTTATGCAGACAAGAATAAAGTTTTCAAATATTTTAAAGTGGGCGAACATGTGTTTTTGAAAGTGAAGGAAAAGATAAGTTCGCTAAGATTAGGAAGTTGCCCGAAGTTGGAAACGAGATATTGTGGACCTTTCAAAATATTAGAAAATATAAGTCCAGCTGCATACATGCTAGAACTTCCTGCATCCATGAGAGTGCATAATGTATTTCATGTATCATTATTAAAAACGTATGTACCTTATCATAACCACATAATTGATTGGAATGTGATCCAGGTGGAACACGAAGGAGATTTCTGAGTGGAACTAGTATGCATATTGGACCGGAAGGTAAAGGTGCTCAAGAACAAAGCCATAGGGTCGGTAAAGGTGAAATGGACCCGATACGGTCCTAAATATGCTACATGAGATCATGAAGAAAACATGCAAGCAGAGTGCCCGTAAATTTTTGACAATTTTGAATAAGGCAAAATGCAAGGCTCCATTTTGGAAAGCTAGAGTTTTGGAACCACATCTCAGAGTCCTAGCCAACTGTTTTGTGGACCTTGATAAATGAATGGCACATTCCTTGGGATAATCTTGATAAACATATGGTACATCCCTTGGGTTATCCATGATAAAAAAATGGTGCATTCCTTGGGTCTGCAAGTTGAGAGGAGCAAGAGATTGATGGTTGGAGTTGTTGTTAGAGTTGTTGAATTGCATAATTTCATTTATAAGTATTGTGATGTAAATTTGCACATATATATATATATATATCGACATAGAGTGCACCGAGGACGGCACACAATTGTAGGTGAGGGGGAATTTAACATCCCCAATTTAATTAATGTTTATGTGGATATAATATATGGCTATGACCAAGTGATGTAATATGTGAATTGTATTTCTATGTTTTAATAATAAAATGTCATTCTAGTTGCTAAGGGGACATGGAAAAGAGATGGGAGCTGAATTAATCCACAATAGAGAGGAGTGTCTAGGGTAATGGCCAAGAGGGGTCCAAGGGGGAAATACCCATGTATATTAATTTAACTCGTTTTACTAAAGTTGTTAATTGGATATGAACCTTCTGATTTCTGATTGAGTGTTCCCAAATTCAATCATTGAATACATGTAATAGGGTGGGTGTGAGTGGTCACATCCCATAGTTATTGGGCACATGGGGTTTGAGTATTGTTGGCATCCTAACTACCATATCGTTTCGTCGATTTCATGAAACACAAAAAATTGCAAAGAGAGTTTTTGGCATCCACTTCTTAGCATGTATATATGTCAGATTGATTATTTCTAGTGATTACTTTTGTTGATCAGTTGTGTTTGATTTATTTTGTAGATATTTATATCATGTTTACCCATTTCAATTTCATGACTGGAAAGCATGAAATTGAAATTATTCACAAGGTCATTGACTGAACCCTTAGAGTTTTCTCCCTTTCATGACTGGAAAGCATGAAATTGAAATTATTCACAAGGTCATTGACTGAACCCTTAGAGTTTTCTCCCTATGTATAAGTGGAAAAACTTTTGTTTTAATTGGAAATCAAAAAACACAAGGTTTAGACCACGTTCATTGGTGTCTATACAACCATGTTAAAATATGTAAAAACAATTCATAACTTAGGGTGAAAACCAACCCGATATGGTATTTATCTGATTCTATCATTAAACCAAACTTCATAGTTTTAACATTTTTTATCCTTAGCAAAGTTTGGTTATGTGTTGTCCCCCACCATATGATCTAAATGCTATCATGTGATAGTGTCGTTGTCTTTTCAAATTATGACATGGTGTAGTGTCCATTCAATGAATTGATCAACTCTTTGTATGTTTCATCAATAACTGTGTTCATGTATTGACATTTCATTTTTGGGATGGTCCTTCATGACCAGAGAATATTTTTTAGAGAATGAAGTGGGTTTGACATTTTTTTCCTCTATTTCTTGGTGGTTAATCAAACATAGGAGTGGTAAATCATGGTAGTATCTCTTCAAACCCTTAGTTTTCGGTTCACTTTTAGCTATGTGAATTCAGTTGTTTATAGTTTTGGGTTTGTTCGAGCACAAACTTCTTTGTTTTGTGTTTTCTGGTACATAGTTCACAAGCTAATGGCCCATATGGTTAGAGTGGAGCCAAATGGCTCACAACCACTGTTATATCAGGATGATTTTGTGGATGACCTGGTCCAATTCAGTTGCATAAAATTTATTCAGTCTTTCGAGCCTTTCAACTTAGAGGTTGCACAGGATTTGGCTAAAACATTCAATGGAACCAAAGCCAAGATAGGTGACATTCAGTTGCAGGTAAGTGAAGATTCTTTAGCCGAGGCAACTGGTTTGTCACAGGAAGGTAATCAATGGTTTAAGAATATGAAAATAGCTGACATACCATGGCATTCCCTGTTGGTGTCCAAGAAGTCATGTTACAATGTGAAAGGAATTCCTATACATTTATTTAAAACCCACTAGCATGGTTTATTGTTAGTTATAAAGCAATTTATTACTTGTGAAGGGAGTTATGGGTTGGTATTATTATTTCACATACGATTGCTAATGATTTTCCAAGGGTTCAAGTTGAATTTACCATTATATTTGCTCAAGATCATGCAGACATTGTTTAATTTCTATCAAAGGCAGAACCATAACCCTGAATCTAGCCTGTTCCATCATGGTTTGATTTGCATTTTAGTAAATTTTCAATTGGTGAACACAAGGGATACCTGGCAAAGTTTTATTTTAAGGAATGGGTTTATTCCTTCGCAAATTGATCCTGATTCCCATTTACCTCAGGGTATTGAAGAACCCATCTTTCCAAATATTTTGTCTCACTCTCTCCAAGATTTCTGACTTGAGGTTCAAATCCCAAAAGACTTTGTCTTTTCGACTAGTGATTCGATCAAGTTCCCTTTTGTAACCGAAATCACTTCTAAAAAATGTGAATTTATTCCAAAGATATCTTTAGAAGAAATCCTTAGTCATTTGAAGAGAAAGTCATGAAACGTCCCTGGTCATTCGCAGCCTCAGAATTCAGGGGTTAACAACAAAATTAAAATAAAGGGGAAACAAATTAAACAGGATGTTTGTGACATGGATTTTAAAAATAAAAGGAGTGGTCGTATTTTGTCGAGAATGACAAGAAACAAATGTCAAAATCAGGGCAAACACGTTCCGACAATAGTAATAGAAGACACAAATTATGTCAAAGATGTAAGCCTGGATTCCACAAGAGGTGGTTCACCACAGTATGATTTCATTTCGAATCTCCCTTTGTTTCTTAGGGAACGTGAAGTATTTACAGGAATCCAGAATGATTTGAAAACGATGATAGCACAGGGGAAACCTATAAACTCAGACCACAAGCATCCCCTACCAGATCTGGAACCTGTGTATTGCGAGCAGTGCTTCACATGGATTGAAAGATATTATCAGGACATCCCATACTTACAAGCGCATCGCAACTAGGTGTTGGCTCGAAATAGATATTTGGAAAGAAAAAATCGGGATTTGAGAGTTGATCTGCAACAAAATCCTCCTCGGGCAAAAAAGAGATCCAAGAAATCTAGGGACATCATTATTAAACACTCAACTAATGTCAATGTTGTTATGAATTCGTAAATGCATGATTCCTCTTTTTCAAATGTTTGAATTGGTAAACAAATTCTTAGTTGGTTTTAATGATTTGATTTATTTGTTAAAACATAATTTATTTTCATATTTTTTTAGACTAGCTACAGAATCACAGATTCTGTAGCTTGTCTAGAACTAGTTTATGAGATTTTATTCTAATTGAATTTTATTTTTATTCTTTTCGGGTCTTAGGAAGGAGAGAATTCCAAGCATTGTTGGAATAGTGAATTATCATGAGATTCTTCTAGTTTGCAAATTGTTTCTTTTCAAACAGTATAGAAAATAGTTTTATTGGTGTAACTACTCTTGCAAAATTACCATGAGATTGTTGTTACAAACCTAAATTAAGGATTTGATTTGGAAAAAAAATATTTTTGAAGATCTGTCTCTATATTTTGGATATGAGAAATAGATCAATGGTATGTTTTAAATACTCATACTTTCCCAGATACATGAGGACAGTTTTTTTTGGAACCTAAAAGGATGGACTGAACTATTTTTTTGAATGAAAGATATGAAAATGCAGTATGCTCTATAGCTTTAGTCTGGACAGAAAATTGTGTGATGTGATTACTTATTAGTCATGTTACCTTTCATATTTTTCAAAGAATAAAACATATATTGCATGAGTTAGCTTTCGTTTGTTCATCATTATATGGTTTAATGTTTTTCTTCTTTTTGTTCACGATATAGTTAATTATTTCTAGTTATTATGATCCATATGGTACACTAAATACAAGACACATATCTTTGTGTTCTGAGTTATATTGAACATTTGAATGTGTTATGTCAATTGCAGATGATTGGAATTTTTTTCATCCTTGTTTTTTTTAATCATATAACATCATATGGATTATATTTGTCTTTATGTTTCTCACAAATCACTTTTGAATTGTTGAAATTGCTTGAATTTCTTTAGGTAATATCATAATTTTCTTTTTTTATGTCCTGTAAAGTGCTTGCCATAGATTTATGCTTTGAAAACATGTTACTAGAGCATATCTTACACCGGAAGAAAAAAAAAATCACAGTTCTTTGTTTATTGTTGATCAGCAACAGGTTAGTTATCTTTCATTGGTTAATTTATTTTTGAATGAATAATGATTTAAAACTTCAACTTAAAATTCTTTGATCATTTGATTTATATCATCATAAATAATATTCATTTCTTTTGTTGTTTGTGTGACTAATTAGTTTCAGAATAGTTTTCTTATCCTCATGTGTTATTCAAACTCTATTCTAGTAGTACAATTTTGCAGTTTTACAAGGATTTACAAAAACCTTGTATATGTACATAAATATTGTATATCATATAAATAAGACTGTGTGGTATTTATACATCAATAGATAGATATAGTAGCAAATGTACATAGTGGGTTTGTAGAGATAGATAGCATTTTTCTTTCTTAGTTTACCTTAGTGTTTTCACCGGCTAACAGAGTCATAAAACCCGTAAGGGTAGGTTATTTCAAATGACTTGGGTTACTTAGACAACCCCAAACCAGATCTTCCCTTCCCATTGACGCTGTGTTCACATATTTTCGTCAACAAATGGCCCTAGAAGGAGGGCTTGAAAGTCATTAATGGCACGAGGAGGTCAAAAGACACCCTCAAATAATCACTCCCCTGTCGTAACTCTTATTCGCTCGTGTTAGCACATAATTATGGCTGGGGGTACTCTCCTAAATAAGTGTCCCTTGGGTGAAGGAAAAAGATCCAAAAAACCCACTTTCCCAAAGTTTTGAGGGTGGGCGCGTCATTTTAATGAACGGGCACTTTGGGGCGATCACGATCTGCCCACATGAATCTATGGCTCTCATGCGATTCCGGACCCCCCCCAACTTTCTGACTTTAACTNAGCAGCTCTCATGCGATTTCGAACCCTCTTGTCGTTCTACTTTTAATGAGAAGGGGGGGGTCCGGAATGAGGTGGGGGGCCCGCCTGTCATGTCGACCTCCTGCACACCTTTCCCATCTCAGGACCCACGTATCCTACCATGTCCAGCCACATGGCCACCCTTTCAACTCATCTCCCTCTCACCGCCTACCATGTGTCCCTTTCACCCAGTCATCTCCACCTCAGCACCTTCCTCCATTCGCTATCTCTCATCCCCATATCACTTACATGAAAGAACCCCTTTTCCCCCCCCCCACCTCACCTTCACTATAATAGTGCCTACAAGCTCCTCGTCAAGCATGCCACATCTTTCACCTCTCATCCCGTAAACTGTTCGGCTGGTCCAGGTGGCCCCTCAAGAAGACCTCCACGTCCCCAAGGCAGAGTTGACCAGAACCGTTCCTGATCCCAAGAGGGTGGTTATTGCAGTTGTTTTAGGTGGTTAGACATCATCTCCACCATAAATGGAAAGTCTGGAAAAGGACTGAAGCACGTCAATCCATCCGTAGGATAGTCAGGAGTCCGATTGAAATCGTCTTGAGTCTGCATGTGCAGACTGTCAGAAAGCATGCGGACGTAATGCTTTTATTGCAATATCTTGTTTTCGCTGCTAGGGTTTTGTATGGAGTATATTTGGGCATTTTTGCCAATTTTTGTAAATCATCGAGGGTTGAGAAAGGCTCTCGGTTGTAAAACTTTAATGAAGCACTGGTTATTCTGGTTATGCATGGACTCTTGAGACTTCTTGCCTTATGAATGTCATTTTCTTTTGTGTCTTTGTTTACACTGTGTTAGAGCAGCTTGGGATTGGAGGATCGAGTCGAGTTGTAACTGTTATAGGATGATGTAGGTTGGATCATTGTAACAGTTTCATTGTTTCTAATCGATCCCTGTGATTTTATTAGCACTGAATGACTTGGAATTGGAGGATCTAGTCAAGTCCCCCCTTCAGTTCCTCAAAGCCCTGAACCAAGAGGATCTTGCATTCAGGGTTTTTCTTCTACAAACTGCTGAAAGGCTTGTTCCCTGAGGTAGTTTGCTCACTCTTCTTACTAAGTCTTCCACATGCTCATCTTTTAATCAACTCACTGACTGAAGTTAGATCAAGACCTCCTTTTTTCCTTACATACCAGACCTAGTCCCTGAGTTAGAGTGATATCTTCCCGAGTCTCTACCCATTTGATCACCCATTAAAAACTATCGTGACATAAAATTGATGGGCGTTGCGCTCTGCTCCTGCAAGTAATCTAGGAGTGACTTCTGACGCTAACATTTCTGGCGTCGTTGTCGGGGACGAAGTTGAAAATTTTCCCCGGGATTGAACGACATTGAGCCTTTGATTCTGAAGGTACATCAGGTATCAGAGCCTTTAAATATTGCTACTGGGCACCTGGCGAATCCATTGTGACGACTCCACTGTGGCAAACCTGTCGTGTTAATTGTGGCTTTCAGAGGCAAACAGACGCGGTCTCATCCATAGCTGCCTCTAGCTACACCTGAAACTAATCCAGAGGTTGTTCTCAGAAAAGGAAATGCCTCTGAAGGAGAAGCTTCCAACGCCAAACCAGGTAATCCGCCATCTCCTTCTGTAGGAACTCCATTTTCTCCTCCTCAGTTTCTTAACAGACCTTTTTCTGAGGTTTCCCGTTTCCTGAATTTCGGGAGTGTTCCTACCGAGTTTTCCCCTCCTGGTCTGGGATTAGAGGGAGAAATCCTTGTCACTCCCCTGTCCCCTGAAGCTCTACTTTGGCGTAGACCCAGGACCACAGAAGATTTCCTCACTCCTATCTTTACCACTCCTCCTCTTGTTACTATTTCCACTTCTGCATGAAGAGAAGAATCTGTCGACTTAAGCCCGTTGGCCTTCTCCCTAAATCCCCTATTATTCCCCATTCCACTTAGAGACTCATTCCTAGTAGTCGCTTCATGAACTCCTTCTCCTCCAAGTTCTCCTCCACCTAATATTCCTATGGCTGGTGCTAATCCCCCTCTAAGTAGAATGGACACCATAGTAGCTGCCAGATATGCTCCCTTAGTCCTACCTCAACCTGCGAATCCTCTCCCTCCTGGAGATTACCTGAAATATATGCCCAAGTTCGCTGGGGAAGAGGACATAACTGCGGAAGAGAACCTGACTACTTTCTATAGTTATGCAGACAACCTAAACATTGTAAATGAGGATGTCTGGATGAGATTCTTCATCTAGAGCCTGGATGGTGAGGTGAGGAAATGGTTTAGGGGATTGGCCCCCGGATCTATTGCTAGAATTGAAGTTCTAGATGGTGATTTCCTGAGGCAGAGGGGAGATAAGAAGGATTTCATGTATTACATGACAGAGTTCGGGTCTTTGAAGAAGATGGAAGGAGAGTCTATCTCTGACTTCTCCAAAAGATTCAATAAGATGTATAACAAGATCCCTGCTGAGATAAAGCCCTCAGAAGCCTCTGCCAAAATTTCTTATGCTAGTCCATTCAGCCCTAATTTTTGTCTTCTATTGAGAGAAAGGAGAGCCACCTCCTTAGCCCAGATGCAAGATGCAGCCATAGAGGTGGAATCTAACGTATTAGCAGCTGATAGACTGAGAAACAAGGCTGACACAGAAAGGAGAAAGGGAAGATCTAAAGCCTCAACTTTTGGCCCCTTGGTGCCTCACCCTCAAATGGATGAACTGACCAAGATGGTGAAGTCTTTGTCTGCAGAGATGGAGAGAATGAAGGTGGAGGGAAGGAAAGTGTACAAAAATCCTCACAATGCCGAAAACAAAGGAGGCTTTGGGAGGCTAAATAATATTGCTCCCCCGACTATGCAAAGAGACCAGAGGGGAAGAGATAGAGAAGACCAAAAAATTCAGCCCCCTTTTCAAAATAGTTTGGTGGTCGATGAGGAAGAAGGGGAAATGGATGGGCTTGATCCTGAAATCCACTGCTTCGAACACACTCCTCCTTTTCCTCATCTCACTCAATCAGCATACGAGGAATCTCTCATGGACAGTCAGCTAAATGAACTTAGCAAGGGAGACAAGGCTAGTAGCATCCAAGGCAGGTATAACCTAAGGTCCAATAAAAAGATAGCAGTGCCTGATGTTCCTAAACAGTTCCCTAGAACAGAGGATCCTGCTAGTGAAGTAGTAGACAGTAACAAAGGTAAGAAGGCCCAACCCCTCTCTCCCATGGTCCAGAGTCATGTTCCTGAAGTAAGAGAAATCTCAAAGCTTATATCTTCTTTTAATTTTGAGCATGAAATTCAAAAGATCAAGATCCCCATGCCCCTCACCGAATTGATTAAACATGAAGAGTTCAAAAAATGCTTCTCTGGGCTGTTACAGTCTAAAGCTCCATGCCTTCCCACAAACTCCATCAATTTGCAAGATGAAAAGCCTATCGTTATTCTAGGTCCTATGGTAGAAGACAGGAATGATTCATCCCCTCCCTTCTACACTTCCTTGAACATACATGACAAGGTACTGCAAAAATATTTGATGGATTCAATAGCTTCTCACAACCTCATGCCCAAAACTATCATGGAAGAATTAGGACTAGAGGTCACTCGAGCCTATCATGACCTCTATTATTTTGACTCCAGGAAAGTTCAATGTCTAGGAGTCATCAAAGACCTGGCCGTGACCTTGTTTCAATTGCCCATGAAAAGTGTGGTCATGGATGTTGTAGTGGCTGATGTCCCCCCCAAGTTTGGTATGTTGTTATCAAGATCTTGGATAAAAAGACTGGGGGGAACTCTGCAGATGGACCTAACCTATGATACTATTCCAGTGTTTGGAGGAGAGCATAGGAGGCTATACAGAGAAGCCCAATTGGCCTATATAATTAGTGATGAAGCCAATCCTACCAACCATCCCATTTTTGCCTTGGACACTAATTTAGGTTCCAGTTTACTACAACTCACTCATGCTCTTGAGCCTCCCCTTAAACTCAGAAAGCAGCCCACCACTCCTCATGAATTTTCTCCCCCCATCTCCCTCGTCTCGAAAACGTTTTTTGATGGAGCCTCTTCCAGGGAAGGCACTAGTGCTGGGGTATTTTTTGTATCACCTGCTCAGGAAACCATGTCTCTTTCATACAAGCTAGAATTTGAAGCTACTAACAATGTGGCAGAATATGAAGCTCTTGTTCTAGGATTAAGAGCTGTAAAGGAAATGGGAATTCAGGAGGTAGCAGTGTTCGGAGATGCAGAATCGGTAGTCCAACAGATCAGAAACGCTTATCAGGCTAAGCATCCTCAACTCAGGAGTTACAGAAATGAGGTGTGGGACCTAATTGACAGTTTCTTCTCAGCATTTAACATTTCTTTCGTCCCAATAGAGAAGAACATAGTGGCAGATTCCTTGGCTACATCAGCGAGCAATTTCAAAGTTCCCTTGCCACCCAAATTCAGATACGATGTAGAAGTAAAATACAGGCCCTCCATAACTGACAATGTCAAACATTGGAAGGTGTTCGAGGATGATCTTGAGGTCAAAAGATTCTTGGAGACTATTGCAGAATTTTCAGAGATGCATATTGACCAAGACTCTGTCTCTGAAGAAAAGTTTGATGGGGGTAATTTCTTGAATAAGATTGCAAAGCGTAACATTGTGCAGCTTCTCAGCAATCATATTCCTAGGGGACTGGTTCCTTTGGAAATTCTTTTTGATAGAAATGATGTGGCATTAAAAGGGGAAATCTCAGAGGATGACGCTGACACAACTCAGTGCAACATTGGCACTGAGAATGAACCCAAGTTTGTCAAATTGTCAAGAAGCCTGACAACAAAGCAGAGGGCTGAATACGCTGGACTATTGAGGGAGTTTGTTGATGTTTTCTTCTGGACCTATGGAGATCTCAAAACATATGACACTTCTATCATCGAGCATAAAATCTCGTTGAAAAAGGAAGCAAAACCATTTCGGCATAAGTTAAGATAGATCAATCCTATGCTGCTACCTATCATGGAGAGGGAAGTGAAGAAGCTGCTATAGGCCCAGATCATTGTACCACTGAGATATTTGGAGTGGGTGGCCAACCTGGTACCAGTAAGGAAAAAGAATGGAGAAATCAGACTCTGTGTAGACTTCAGAAACCTGAACAGGAGCTCACGGAAGGATAACTACCCCTTACCCAAGATGGAACATATATTGCAGAGGGTAACAGGAGCATCTAGGATGTCCATGATCGATGGCTTCTCTGGCTACAATCAAATCTTTGTTCTGTCTGAGGACAGGGAAAAGACGGCATTTACCACTCCATGGGGCACATTCATGTATGCCAAAATGCCTTTTGGATTGATGAATGCATGGGTGACATTTCAACGTGCCATGGACATAGCTTTCATTGGGGAAAAGGAGAAGTTTGTGGTCATCTATCTGGATGACATAACAGTATTTTCAAAATCTGATAAAGAACATTGTTGTCATCTCAGGAAGGTTTTCCTGAAATGTAGGAATTTTGGAATTTCATTAAATCCCAAGAAATCTATGTTCACCATGCAGGAGGGAAAGTTATTATGCCACATAATATCATTGGAAGGAGTCAAGATCGATCCTAGTAGAGTTGAGGCAATACAAGCCTTATCAATCCTGAGATCCAGGAAGGAGGTCCAATCTTTCCTTGGTAAGATTAATTTTTTGAGGAGGTTTGTTTCTAACTTTGCTGAGGAGGTAAAACTTATAACAGCCATGTTAAGGAAAGGAATGAAGTGAGGTGGACTTCTGAATCATGAAATTCCTTTGAGAAAATAAAGAAGGCCCTGACTAAAGCTCCTGTGCTTATTAGTCTCGATTACTCAAAGGATTTCCTTATTTTTTCCTTTGCCTCACCTAACACAGTGGCTGTTGTTTTATTACAGATAGACATGGCTGAGCTAGAGAAACCTATTGCCTATTTTAGCAGAGCTTTGAGGGATGTCGAAGTCAGGTATGACACTATGGAGAAGCAGGCCTATGCCCTGGTAAAGGCTCTCAAAGCCTTTAGAACCTATGTCCTGTAGTCAAAAATCATTACCTATGTCCCCTCGGCTGTTGTTAGAGACATTCTTATTCAGCCCGACATAGACGGGAGGAGGAGTAAGTGGATAGCTAAGATCCTAGAGTTTGACCTGGAAACAAAGCCTACCAAATTGATCAAAGGTCAGGGTTTAGCCAAGCTATTGGATGAAGCAAATTACCAAGATTTGGGGGTAAGTTTCATCAACGAATGCTCAGGAATTCAGCAGGATCAGTTGTCTGAAATAGACTCTCAAAAGGAATCCCCATTGGCTCGATGTCCCTAGTATAAGGATGTCATATATTTTCTGCGGGAGTTACGGCCTCCATATGGCTTGCAAAGAAACAAGGCAAGAGATTTGAAGCTCAAAGCAGTCAGATACTGCCTTATCGATCATGTTTTATATTGGAAAGATCCTTTGGGGTTGCTTCTAAAATGTGTAGATCCACAAGAGGCTGACAGGATCATGGTTGAATTTCACAATAGCCTGTGTGGAGGGCATCATTTCTGGAAAACCACAGCCTACAAAATTCTCAGGGTCGGATACTACTAGCCCACCATATTCACTGACGTCTACAGAAGGGTCAGAGCCTGCATCAAATGTCAAATATTTGCAGGAAAACGACACCTCAAGTCTTTGCCTTTAAATCCTGTGGTTGTTTCAGGACCTTTCCAGCAATGGGGCCTAGATTTCATAGGATAAATCCACCCTACTTCCAATGTGTAGCACAGGTGGATCCTGACTGCTATAGATTTATTTACCAAGTGGATTGAAGTTATCCCCACCAGGAGTGCTTCCCACAAGGTAATCATTGGATTCCTGGAAGACCTCATCATGAGATTTGGCTGCCTAAGTAAGATTGTCACTGATAACTCAGCGTATTTTAGAGCTGAGCCGTTAGCCCAGTGTTGTGAGCAATTCGCGATCAAGCTGATCCATTCCACCCCATACTATCCCCAGGGCAATGGTTTAGCAGAGTCCTCCAACAAAAGCCTGATAAGGATCATCAAAAAACTATTGGAGGACAACAAAAAGGCATGGCATTCAAGGTTGAAATTTGCTCTATGGGCTGATCGAGTGACCACGAAGATATCTATAAGCATTTCCCCTTTCCAATTAGTCTATGGAGAAGAGGTTGTTTTTCCTTCTCAGCTAGCCATTCCTGTAGCAAAATTCCTCCAGGATCATCAAGAGGAGCTTGATAACATGATCAGAATAATTCATCAGCTAGTGGAATTCCAGCAGGCCAGAGAGCAGGTAAGGAGCAGGATTCAAGACCATCAGTAGAAGATCAAGCAGGTTTTTGATAAGAAGGCCAAGAAGGAAGAGATTCAAATAGGAGACCTGGTATTGAAATGGGATGCTCCTAAGCAAGATAAGGGCAAGAACGACAAATTCAAGGCCCTGTGGATCGGGCCCTTCAAAATCTTCGAAGCATTCTCGAATAATACCTATAGGTTGTAGGATGTGAAGGATCAAGAAGATTTCAATGGCCCTGTGAATGGGCATTTCCTAAAAAGATTTTTCTCTTGAGTTTCACATGGTTTTTCCGCGGTTGTAAATATTGTCTTTCTTTCTGTTTTTAAGGTTTAAATAAATGACTCCATAGCCCAACAGCAAGGCACTGAAGCAGTAAAGGAGTTCTCGGTAGCCCGCAAGGGGCATGCCGTCCCCCATGGAGCCTAATGTTAGCACATAATTATGACTGGGGGTACTCTCCTAAAGAAGCGTCCCTTGGGTGAAGGAAAAAGATACAAAAAACCCACTTTCCCAAAGTTTTGAGGGTGGGCGCGTCATTTTAATGAACGGGCACTTTGGGGCAATCACGATCTGCCCACCTGAATCTATGGCTCTCATGAGATTCCAGACCCCCCCCCCCCGAATTTCTGTCTTTAATGAGGGGGGAGGGGGGGTACGAAATTGGGCATGCACCTTTCCAATGGTGGAGATTAAGGCGCCCTGATCAGCGGCTCTCATGCAATTCCAGACCCTCTTGCCATTTTGATTTTAATGAGAAGGGGGGGGTCCGGAATGAGGTGGGGGGGCCGCCTGTCGTTTCGACCTCCTGCACACCTTTCCCATCTCAGGACCCACGTATCCTGCCATGTCCAGCCACATGGCCTCCCTTTCAGCTCATCTCCCTCTCACCGCCTGCCATGTGTCCCTTTCACCCAGTCACCTCCACCTCAACACCTTCCTCCATTCGCTATCTCCCGTCCCCATA
>ML777108.1:44874-76575 GCA_009831015.1 Picea engelmannii | reverse complement strand
CCACCTCACCTTCACTATACTGGCGCCTACAACCTCCTCGTCAAGCATGCCACATCTTTCACCTCTCATCCCGTAAACCGTTCGGCTAGTCCAGGTGGCCCCTCGAGAAGACCTCCACGTCCCCAAGCCAGAGTTGACCAGAACCGTTCCTGATCCCAAGAGGGTGGTTATTGCAGTTGTTGGAGGTGGTTAGACATCATCTCCACCATAAATGGAAAGTCTGGCAAAGGACTAAAGCACGTCAATCCATTTGTAGGACAGTCGGGAATCGGATTGAAATCGTCCGGAGTCTGCATGCACAGACTGTCAGAAAGCATGCAGACATAATGATTTTATTGCAATATCTTGTTTTCGCTGCTAGGGTTTTGTATGAAGTATATTTGGGCGTTTTTGCAAGTTTTTGTAAATCATCGAGGGTTGAGCAAGGATCCCGGTTGTAAAACTTTAATGAAGCACTGGTTATTCTGGTTATGCATGGACTCTTGAGATTTCTTGCCTTATGAATGTTAGTTTCTTTCACGTCTTTGTTTACACTGTGTTAGAGCAGCTTGGGATTGGAGGATCCAGTCGAGTTGTAACTGTTATAGGATGATGTAGGTTGGATCACTGTAACAGTTGCATTGTTTCTAATTGGTCCTTGTGATTTTCTTAGCACTGAATGACTTGGAATTGGAGGATCCATTCAAGTCCCCCCTTCAGTTCCTCGAAGCCCTGAACCAAGAGGATCTTGCATTCAGGGTTTTTCTTCTACAAACTGTTGAAAGGCCTATTCCCTGAGGTAGTTTTCTCACTCTTCTTACCAAGTCTTCCACCTACTCATCTTTTAATCAACTCATTGACTGAAGTTAGATCAAGACCTCCTTTGTTCCTTACATACCAGACCTAGTCCCTGAGTTAAAGTGATATCTTCCCAAGTCTCTACCCATTTGATCACCCATTAAAAACTATCGTGACATAAAACTAATGGGTGTTGGGCTTTGCTCCTGCAAGCAATCTAGGAGTGACTTCTGACGCTAACATCTTGGACCCTATCATTGTACCTGATCTATCCACTACATCATAATCCCAACCTGACATTCCCACTAAACCTGTGACACCAATTCCTCAAGGAATTGATGTACAAGAAATTATCTGTAATTCTCACCAATCAATAATAATAACCAAGGGTGCATTGTCTAGACTTAGACAGTCTGGTGAACAATTACATCATCCCCTTGCCTTTTCTAATCAACAAGAATATCCTCTTGCCACTAGTTCACCCAATCGCGCATTGCATGATACCATTGCTAATCCATTTGAAGCACTAATCCTAGGTGTTGGGGGATCTGGACTTCCTCCATCTCCACTTGGATCTTCTCCACCCTCTTCTGGAGGGGAATCCTCCGAAGAAGACAGTTCTTCATCTGGAAAATCTCAAAATTCACACACATTAGCCCAAATGGATAATTAGAATAATCATGCTAGACCTTGGCTTGACCAATATGCCTCGGTGGTATCTGGACCTCAACATCCTTTACCCAAACATCTTGAAAAATGGTTACCCAATTTTGATCCCAATTCTAAGGAATCAGTCGAGGATCATATTAAAAAATTCATGTTGGTTTTTAGGCTTAGAAACGTCGAACATGAAGATGTCATGTGTAATCCATTCTCTTTGACCTTCAAAGAAAATGCCTCCACATGGTATTTTTCACAATAACCCCAAACTATTGTTTCCTGAGATAGGTCTGAAGCCTTTTTCTTAGAAAATTCTGGGGATGTCAAATCTCCAGAAGTTCTAGTTATGGAACTTTCCAACATGAAGATGAATCCCAAAGAGAAAGTCAAGGACTTCAATCAAAGATTCCTTACACTTAAAAATAAAATTCCTACAGAATCCATGCCTACTGAAAACTTGATTATTGCTTACTAAGATAAAGATCTACATCATAACATAGTTATATGGTTTAAAAGGTCTAAGAAAAACATGTTATTAGAAGCTTTTGAGGAGGCAGCTCTCATTGAAAAGGATATTCTCAGTTTGAAGGATAATTTAAATACGGAAACTAAATCAACTTCCTCATCTAAAAATAAGATATAAATTCTTACCAGACCTCCTCCAAATAAGAAAGAATAAGAACCCTTAGATTTGGAGAGCTTACAAAAATATTTTCAAAAGTTATCTAATCAATTTATAGACTTGAAAATATTCGTAGAGGAAGGGTCTTCAAGTAAAGGAAATTATAGACCACCTTTTAGGAGACTGCTTCCAAATCCTCCAAATAGGTCAAATCTCACTACAGAAGGTCTGAATTTTGAAGGGTTACATCATGCTATAAAATCCATATTAGATGGAACTGATATTTCTACTACTGTCCCACCTAAAAATCTAAATGATGTAGATGAGGAAGAAACACCTAATGAGGAGGACTCATCTCCCCCAGTTTTTGGGCACCTTTTAGATAACATTTTCCAAGCTAATTTTGACACCGTCCATAAAAACCAGCACCCATATAATACTCATAGTAAAGGTCAAAACATATATGCACCCGACATAAATAAGAATATTATATCGAGACAATTGAGACAGGTTGAAACATCAAAAAATCTTGTTTCATTTGATCTAGATTACGACCCTATTGAAGATATTAAAATATTAAAAGAAAACAAATCGATTTTCGAGCTTCTTAAGTTTCCTCCCATCCTACAGAAAATGTTACGAAGAATAGCTGATAATGGTAAAAAGAAATATCCTCTAGATAAAAAATCAAAAGAAAATGACATTAATTAAACAAAGGATATTGTGGACAAAAGGCCACCTGAGAACCATAATAAAAAGGATACATCGGATAAAAGCATAGGAAATTTGGATAAGATAACCTCAGGTATAACAGAAAAAAATCAACAGGTTTCTTCTCCCACACCATGAAAAAATGTACCACCATTTATGTTAACTTTTGAAATATTCAACAGAAATGTGCACAATTGTATGGTGGATTTTGGGGCCTTATCAAATGTAATGCCTTTGTCTTTTTTTCAAAAGATAAATGTTGAAGTGAAACCTTCTGATTTGAAAATTATTCAACTGGACAGAACCAATGTCACAATGGTTAGTGAGCTTAGAGATGTATTGTTATAGCAAGATTTGCCTCACCCTATGCAATCTTGCACAAAAGGCCTTTTTCCATTTCCCCATGCAGACTTATCATCCTTGTTTGTAAAATCCAGAGCTAAAAATACATATTTTTCCACATGTATGCATCTTGCCTACTATACAGCATGTGTATATGCAAGTTGCACCACTACAGCCCGTGTACATCAAGATTTGTGCCAGAAAATGAAAATTAATGTCAGGTTTCCATGTAAAGACAGGAGATCTATGATCCTTGGACTTCCATATACTGGAAACGTTCCAAATCGACCCTTCAGTTGCATTTTGAAGGCTATAAATGGGCCATATCTGAGCTATGGAAAAGGAGAAAGAATTCAACTTTGAGAGCAAAGTTACTCTGGAGAAATTATTTACTTCATATTGAGTCTGCATCCCTTTGTCCTTTAAGTCTGAACACAGTGTTCATCCCCCAATATCTTCCCTTATTGATTGAGAACCTCATTGCTTCTCTTTTATGAGCTTCCCTTTGGTGGAGGATTGAAGTGGTGGAGGCCCAAATGGAAGGAACTTAGTTTCTCGGTTCCGAACCATGCCAACACGGAAGTCTATAACATTTTCACTTATGTTAATCATATATTAATAGAAATACTCTTTTCCCGCCCAATTCATATCTTGCAAATATTTGAATTATTATTCCATGGGCGTATTTGCCATGTTTATTAATAGATTATGTTATTGAATGTGCTAACATCATTTATTATCACCATATGCTTTCTTTTCTTGGTTGTTGAGGACTAGTTGCAGGTATATTGCTTTGGTTCAAGTGCTCAATGGTGGACTTCATCGAACGTCTGGACGAGGTAGGCCTTTTATCTTGTCTTGCTAGCATATTTGTTTACATAGCATACTTGAGAAGAGATTTGATTTCTGCAATCATTTTCTTATGTTGTGGTTTACCCTAGCCATAGAGAGATTTTCCTCGTAACAGAATTGGCGACCATACTGGGGATTGAATCTTCTTTCTTAGGGTTTGGAGTACTTTTCTCCTTAGATTTCTCTCATTCCTATTGCATTTCTTGTCGTATCATTGATTGACAGCCTATGTTCACTATGGGTCTGAGTTTTCATCCTTCTCCCTTGCCTTGCCTTGTTTTTTGAAACATATATGCGCTTTTTGCCTTGACAGTCACGTACATATGTGGGTTGTCCCTCTGCAAGCTGCATACATACGCTATGTTTTCCTAAATAGTCGCGTACATCATTTTTCCTTTCTTTTTTTCTAGGTCTGGTGGTTGTTGGGTGGGATTTGATGTTTGTTGAGTCTTCTTGGGTCTCTGTAGTGCCTGTTAAGTGCCTGTGGGATGACATGAAACATGTCTTTGGTTGAATTTTTGGGCGGAGTATTTCTCATCATCTTTTCATTTTGATTGTCCTTGTACAACGGGTTGGGTGTTTTGTTGCTTGGTATCCTGTTTGAGTTATCTTTTTCTATACATAGTAGAGTTTATATATCAAGTTTCTTTGCAATCCATGCATTTTCATTTTTTCTTATATTGAAAATACAAAAATATTAGGCATTTTTCATTACTTGGCATTTTGGTTTTTTGAGTCCTTATCATTAGCTTAGTGCATGTAATGAAAGATTGCATTTTTACTTCAGAATTGCAAAGTTGAAATTGAAAATTGCATTGGTTTTTAGAAGAATATCATTCATTGAAAGTTGAAGTTAGGAATTTGCATTATTTTCATATTTACTTTTCTTGCAGAGTCATAACATCATGAGTTTCACTACCATACATTTTTGAGTAATCACGGCCACTAAAATTAACGCTATAATTTAAAATTGATTAGTCACAATTTTATTTTCTAGGGTGCACAAACTAGCTTAGGATTTAGTGCCTTGGAATAGGATTTTGTGAGTAAACTTCTCCAAGGAAATTAAATCAACATATGTGTATGAGAAAGGGAGTGGAGAAATCCATTGTATAATTGGTAATATCAGGAGGCTCCACTCACACCAGAGTTAATCACAAGGTCGCGCGAGGTTGGTTGAAGGGATATCCCCTCGATACCTTCTTAGCGTCAGAGATGTTTCTAGGGATCTATTCGTATCTGGGGATCTTGTTGGTGCCTTTACCTCCATGAGAGGCGGTACTTTCAAGGTTTCAAGCTTTTCTACCCTACCCATATGGTGGACCTGAATCACGACTACTCACATGTGCATCAGTTATACAGTGGTTTATTAGTTGCTTGAATTAGGTGCCACATAGGTTACTTGCAGGGATTATTCTGCAATTACCCTGGGTCAGATAAGGGTCGGACAACACACAGCCTTTATGGAGGATTACCTCTCTGGGGGGATCTAACTAGTTGGTTGTTAAGCCCACGAGGGCCTTTATAACTGATTATGTTACCTCCGATATTTAGCAGGGAGTCTCAGGCCCCTCTTGGGCGAGACATACCTTATTTAGGGAGGGAGGCCACTTTCATCCACTTTACCCCGTTTGTGTGCATATTGGTCGTTTGAATTTTGGATTGCTCTTTGATTTTTTACTGAGTTTTCATTATCATGGATAGTGGAGTCCCTTTGGCTTCCTCATTTAATGCTACCACCCCCATGATGTTCACTAATTTCATGGGGATGAATCTATCTGATTTTCATAATGGTCTATAGAACTATGACACTCAATTCGCATCTTGGGCCTTTTTTCATTTTCTTGTTGATATGCCTTCACATTTTCAATCCTCTCCCTATTCCACTTATATGAATCCTTGCATTGGATCTGGGGGCACCATGGACCCGATGCCTATGTCTTCATTTGATATGAGTCATGTTCCTCAACCAAATCTCACTGTGGGAGGTTGGAGCCTCCCCTCTTACATATCCGGTCCTAGCTATGCTTTTTCAGGAGATAGTACTCAAATGGGTGCTTATTCTACTTACTACACCCCATCTGTGTATCCTTCGTCCCCCATGCCCGCTCCTTCGAACACTCTTAACATGGCAGGTCCACACATACCCCTGGGTCTTTCATACGAGGAGAATCAGTTTTACGGTTCGGGGTACCCTCTTTATGGAACCCCTTCGCAAGGGGGAAACATATATCCTCATTTGAATAATCCTTATCATACTTCTGTCTCTTCGCAAACTTCAATGATGATGCCCGTACACACCTATTCGGATCAGTTAGGTGGAGGATTTTACCTTTCCAAACAGGGACAGGGGGTGAACCAGGATCTTTCTTGGCCTGCAATTTTCCAAATCCAATCTTTCCCTAGACCGTGGTATCAAATGCCACAACCCACCGCTTGTCTAGTCACTTCCAGTCATACTAGAGCTCCATCACCAACCTCCGCTAGTCATGTTGGAGATGGGTTGGCGACCTCTGCAAGTCATGTTGATGACCTGCACCCATTTTTTGCTAGTTATGTTGGGGGAATCACTTTAGTCACCGCGACATATCAATTTCACATCTCCAACCTATGTACATCATGTAGGAGATGACTCTCTCACCTCTGCTAGTCACATTAAGAGCATGTCAATAGTCGTTGGGAACGATGTTAGGGGCATTGAGAAGCCTAGATGTCTCATATGTAAACCTAAGTTCCTTTGCAGGACTTTCAAAGGAGATCACCTTACTCATTTGTGTCCAGCGACTGTTGGGATACCAAAAGCGTGGGGATCTCCTAAGGGCCCTTTGAATTCTGAGGCGTATGTGATTTCCCCACACCCTGTTTCTCCTTTGATTGACACGGAAGTTATGTCACTGCAATCTTCTCCTAACCACACCCCCGTTGTCAAGGGTGATGGGTACCCTATCCCTGTTATCACACATCCTCTTCAACCAATGGTCGAAGAATTGGTCATATTAGTGCAATCTATGGTCAATCTTACTCTCCTTGTGGAGGGTGATGCATCCTTCAACCATGTTGTTAGCATTCTTGATCCTGCACCTTCTGAACAAGAGAGAGTTTTACTCTCCCCGAGTTCTCTCCCTCCAAGTATTGAGGAGATTCCCTTCGATTGGGATAGTCTTGTGGGGTATCCAATGCCCCCTCCTATGTCTTTTCCTTTAAGAGACATTATCTGATATATCGCGGAGACAATATCCTCCACTGGTGATTTATCCTCCTTGACTTGGAGAGCTTTGGGTTTTCCCTAGCTTATGTCGGCTATTCGTAAGATGTTGACATTCCACAGAAGCCCAGCACAGGAGCCTTGGCCTCCCCCATGACATGCTGCCTAGAAACCTCTTAACGAGTCTGAGTTAATCTCTTTTCTAACTCGTCTAAAAAGAGAAAATATTGTCGAGTGATTTGTCCCTTTCACACTCATTAAACTGTACTTGAAAGGTCCTAATTCTTAATTAATATATTTTCCGTCTCACTTTCATAAAGCGAAAATATTGTCGAGTGAAATTGTCTCATTCACACTCGTAAATTGGATTTGAAAGGACATCTATTTGGCACAAGTTTATCCCTTTTTCACACCAAGTAAACTAAATGTCATAAAAAAGGACATTTTTTGGCATAAAGTTGTGATTGCATCTCATGCCCTTGCTTGCAGTATTGAACCTATAGTCGGTTCTCGCTTTGCGTTATAAACCATTTTCCTCAGCATGTTTCCCCCGATTTTCCATCTCCCGCGTGAATCTCGTTGCATTGAGCATAGGTATGTTCCACTAGTGGAACTAATTTTGCTTGCTTGTGACACTTGTTTCCTCCTCTGTATCATAGCATTCATTTGTCTATGAAAAAAAAAAAACAGGCATGAAAGGAGTATTATCTTATATTGGTAGAATTTGTGTCTCCTTTGAACAGAGCACAAAGTTATTGAGTCCATTCATCATCATAATTTTTGGATTATCATGGCCTTAGGAAGCTGAGATTGTTACAGGGTATTCTCTACCAACTGGTTACTCTTCTAGTCTCTATAGAGAGTTTCATTGATGCCTACTGCATCTTATTGTTTCATCATTTAGCATATGTTGTCAGAGTCTTCCATATGTCTCATGCTCTTGTTCAAAGGAAGTATATCAACATGTGTTGACCACTTCTCATAACTCTTTACTTTGCATGTCAGCCATACTCTCAGTTTGTCTCAGAATCACATGATATTGTAGTCCTATTACACACCATGGTGCTACTTTCATCATTGGTAGGTAACCTTGAACCCAGCAGTTGACATTTCATTATTGGTCGTTGACTGGGTGGTTTACCTTATCTTTGACAACAAGACATCTATTCACACATTGGGATTCATGCAGTGTCTTGGATGCCATTAGCCTTATTGGTGGTTTCCTCACCTTTTTCAGCAGTTTTCCTCATTGGTTGTTATTCAGAGGGTATTTTTTGTGTACCACTTGCACTTGGCACACGTGAAAGACACATAAGGTCATTGGTTCGTGAACATGTTCTTCGTCTGATTTCCTCCAAATCATGAAGCTCCTTCTTTGTACCTCATGCTAACTGATGAGAGATGCCTTAATGCTCTCCTTTTAGCGGGTCTCCTTCCATCGAATTCATCTCATCTATTCTAGAGACGGTACTTAGAGTCTTATGAGTACCTTGAGGCTTGCAGTCATTAGTGGCAGGCTCTCTTGCCATCAATACTTGGGAATACATCAATGTCTCATGATCGATGGATTCTTCAGGTGTTCGACCCCAACTCCTTTATTCACACTTGTAAGAATGTACTCGGTGCCTTGATACCTAATTTCATTATCGGTAGGTTCTCTCGCGGTTGTTAACGATATACCTCAATGATTAGTAATCAAATGATGTCTCATTGTGTTCGACCTCAACTCCTTTATTCACATGATGTAGACTTGTACCCTTGGCGGATTATGTAGAAGACTTGAAGACATCAATATGTGGTCACAGCTTTCTTGAGATGTTTCTTCCTTTTCACTAGACCAGTACCTATATGAATTTAGTAATCATGGGAGATCAAATTGTACTCCATTGTATACAGATATCTTCATATTGGTTTTGAGACTGGTTCTATTGGACCTTGTTCGTGACTATGACAACCATTGGCATGTAATCGCATTTGTATTTTCCTATTCATGGCCACAGACAAATTTTTGGTATATTTTCACATGGATATGCAGTGTAATTTTGTTGGCAACCATGTATGAAAAGTCAGTGCAGAATGTAATGAGCAACTAGTTCTTCCAGTTGGTTCCCCATCACAACACTTATGGGTTGTTTATAATGTATTTCGGCCATCGTAGATACTCATCTAACCTCACACATTAGGCGGCATATGTTATAGCAAGATTTGCCTCACCCTATGTAATCTTGCACAAAAGGTCTTTTTCCATTTCCCCATGCAGACTTATTATCCCTGTTTGTAAAATCCAGAGCTAAAAATACATATTTTTCCACATGTACGCATCTTGCCTACTATACAACATGCATATACATAGGCTACACTACTACATCCCACGTACATCGAGATTTGTGCCAAAAATTGAAAATTAATGTCGGGTTTCCATGTCACGACAGGAGATCTATGATCCTTGGCCTTTCATATACTAGAAACATTCTAACTCATCCCTTCAGTTCCATTTTGAAGGCTATAAATGGGCCAATTCTGAGCTATGGAAAAGGAGAAAGAATTCAACTTTGAGAGAAAATTTACTCTGGAGAAATTATTTACTTCATATTGAGTCAGCATCCCTTTGTCTTTTAAGTCTGAACACAGTGTTCATCCCCCAAGCTCTTCCCTTATTGATTGACAGCCTCATTTCTTCTCTTTTATGAGCTTGCCTTTGGTGGAGGATTGAAGTGGTGAAGGCCCAGCTGGAAGGAACTTAGTTTCTCAGTTCTGAACCATGCCGACACAGAAGTCTGTAACATTTTCACTTATGTTGATCATATATATAGAAATACTCTTTTCCCGTAATTGATATCTTGCAAATATTTGAATTATTATTCCATGGGCGTATTTGTCATGTTTATTAATGGATTATGTTATTGAATGTTCTAACATCATTTATTATCACCATATGCTTGCTTTGCTTGGTTGTTGAGGACTAGTTGTAGGTATATTTCGTTGGGTCAAGTGCTCAACGGTGGACTTCATCGAACCTATGGATGAGGTAGGCCTTTTATCTTGTCTTGCTAGCATATTTGTTTACATAGCATACTTCAGAAGAGAGTTGATTTCTGGAGTAATTTACCTCTATTGTGGTTTACCCTAGCCATAGAGAGATTTTCCTCGTAACATGTATTGATTAGATTATCATCTAACCCAAAAGTGCACCAGGTAATTGACATAGTAGTCATTGATATTCCAAAGGTATATGGCATTTTCTTGAGTAGAGATTGGTCCAAACAATTGCATGGTTATTTCACCATAGATTGGTCTCATTTATGGTTACTAGTAAATGGTCAACCAAACAAGCTTAGAATTAATAGGAAACGTTACCTGAAGTACACAGTTACAGATCTAAACGACTCAAATGAACCTTTTACCCCTAGTGTGAATGCATTAGAAATTCAAAGTATGAACACTTTCTTTGGGAATTTTGCAACTGAAATATCTACTATTACAGACCCAAATCAGCAATCTGAAATATCACTCTATACATAGGCATTAGCCTCTAAAAATGATGTAAATATTGTAAATGGTTGTCAGAATGATGAAATTTGGTCTCTATACTTTGATGGGTCTAAATATCGTGAAGGATTTGGTGTTGGTTGTGTATTGATTGACCCCAAAGGTAATAAGTCATTCATTACTTGTAGATTAGAAATTGATTATATAAACAACATGGCAGAATATGAAGCTCTCCTACAAGGACTCAAAAAGGCCATAGACCTTGAAGTCCAAAGCTTGGCAGTGTTTGGTGATTCTGAAATTGTAGTTAGACAGGTGAAAAATGTTATTCATTTTTTATCACCTCACCTAAAAAAATACCAGATCAAGGTATGGAACTTAATTAATAAATTTCTCGCTTTTAACATAAGTTATATTCCTAGATCTAGTAATTCTGAAGCAGATTTGTTGGAAAATGTTGCATCAAAATTATTACATGTTGAAGGCTTCTCTCCTAATGCATTTTCTGTTGAATTAATGTCCAGGCCATAAATCCCTGACAATATCACCAATTGGCGAGTGTTGGACGATGATCAATAGATCATAAATTTTCTGCATATGGAGGACAATTTCCAAGATGTTGTAATCGATGAAAATACTCACAATGAAAATCTCTGTGACTTTTCGGTAATATTTGATCCTCATTCTGTTGAAACATCATTTGATATGGTAAATTATATCCCTAATTATGACGTTAGATTAGAAAAAATTTATGATTTACATCACAAATTTAGGGGAGTGGTTAATTGAAAAATGAACAGTTCCTCATTCCTATATGAAACTGTAAATTTAGGAAAGAAAGATAACCCTCAGAACATTAATCTAGGAAAAAGGTGCTCTGAATAAGAAATATATGCATTCATTAAAGTGTTTAAGGAATTTAAATATGTATTTGCTTGGACATACAATGATTTGAAATTTTTTTATCCAAACATAATACAACATGTAATCCCCATGAATCCCCAAACCCAACCATTTCAACAAAAACTTAGGAAAATGCATCATAAATTAGAACCCACAGTAAAAAAGGAATTGAATAAGCCATTAACAGCAAAGATCATTTTTCGGTTCGACATACCCAATGGGTATCCAAATTAGTCCCGGTAAGAAAAAAGAACAGAGAAATACGGCTCTGTGTCGATTTTCATAACTTAAACCGAGCCTTTGATAAAGACAACTATCTCGTTCCTCCAATGGAACAAATCTTGCATCAGGTATCTGCTTCTGAAAAGCTATCCTTATTATATGGTTTCTCGTGGTACAACCAGGTCCTCATGTCTCTGTCAGATCAGTTAAAAACCACATTTCACACCCCTTGGGGCACTTATAAAATGTCTTTCGGACTAATTAATGTCGGAGCCACTTTCCAAAGGGAAATGGATATTTATTTTTGTTTCCTTATAAACCAGTCATTTGTTGTTTACCTAGATGATGTCACTGTCTTTTCAAAGAATAAAAAATATCATGTGTCACATCTCTGAGAAGTATTAGAGCGTTGTCATAAGTTCAGTATTTCATTAAACCCCAAGAAATCACTTTTTGCAGTAGAGCAGGGAAGATTACTTGGTTTTATAGTTTCAAAGGATGCAATGATAATAGACCCTGAACAAACTCAAGTTATTGCCAATCTTCCCCCACCATCCTCCAAAAAGGCAATGCAATCTTTTTTGGGTAAAATAAATTTTGTTAGATGTTTTGTTCCAAGATTTTCTGAGATGGTTAGGCCTCTGCAAAACATGATTAAAAAGGACGTTATTTTTAAATGGGGACCACAAGAAAACCTAGCTTTTAATTCCATCAGAAAATCTATAACAGAATCTCCTTCCTTGATGAATCCTAATTTCTCCAAAGACTTTGGTCTTTATACTTTTGCATTAGACGGATCATATGTTGTTGTACTTACCCAGAAAAACACTGACAATAATGAAATCCCCATTTCCTTTATGAGTTCTTCCTTTAAAGGAGTTGAATTAAATTATCTTGTAGTTGATCAACAATCATATGTTGTCTTTAAGGTAGTAAAACATTTTAGACCTTATATTTTGAAATCCGGGATAAAATTCATTGTTCCTTACCCTGCAGTAAGAAATCTATTAGTTCAAAAAGAGATTGGAGAAAAGAGGGCCAATTGGGTGACCTTTCTTCAGGAATATGATCTTGAAATCATACCAGCACAAATTGTTAGAGGCCAAGGTATTTGCAAACTAGTAGTTGACTCGGTTGAAATCCCTGATAATGAACTAGCAATACCAGATGAAACACTGCATCATGAAACACAAATATGTTGTACAAAAATTATGCCTAATTCTTGGTATAATGATATCAGGTTTTATTTGTTGCACGGAACTACTCCTCAAAATATCTATCCCAAAAATAGAAGAGCACTAAAGCTCAAATCTGCACCTTTTCAATTAATTAATGATGTGTTGTTTAGAAATAATTTTGATGGTGTAATACTACGTTGCCTAGAAAGGGAATAATCTGAAAAAGTGTTAGTTGAGTTACATTCTGGTGATGTTGGAGGCCACTTTGGTGGGGATACAACCACCCACAAAGTACTTAGAGTTGGGTACTATTGGCCTACATTATTTAAATATGCTTAGGCTATGGCTCGCAAGTGTGTAATTTGTCAAAATGTTGCAGGACGAGTCAAGAAGGTTGCATTTCCTTCGTAGCCCGTTATAGTAGACATGCCATTCCAGCAATGGGGCTTGGATATCATAGGGCCAATTAACCCCCCTTCTTCACAACAACACAAATACATTATAACGACAACATATTATTTTACTAGGTGGTCTAAAGCTTTACCTTTAAGGGTAGTAAACACTAATCAGGTAATTTCATTCTTAAATGCTCATATCATCGCATGTTTTCAGATACCTGAATGTTTAGTTTTCGGCAGTGCTTCTTACTTTTCTTCCTTGGACACAAATGTTTATACTTTAGAAAATGGAATTAAGTTAAAATATTATGCTAGTTACTATCCTCAAGGCAATGGCCTGGCTAAGTCAACAAACAAAAATCTGATTAAAATACTGAAAAGAATGGTGTCAAATAATCACAAAAATTGGCACAATGCATTATATAATGCATTGTGGGCTGACAAGGTCGCCCCAAAAGCATCCATTGGTAATTCCCCTTTCTTCCTCGTGTATGGAAGAAAATCTATCCTCCCTCCCCATGTCTTGATCCCATCACTTCAGTTAGCCTAGAAGGTTCAAGAGGAAGAATGTCCTCCTTTAGAAAATTGAATAAATGCTTTACTTAAATTGGAAGAAATTAGGACACAAGCCAAATAGAAATTGGATCAGCGTCAACAAATTCTTAAACATTGGTTTGACACAAGTTCATCCTATGATATAAACTTCAACGTATGAGATTTGGTCCTCAAGTGGGATAAAGCACATGAGGACAAAGGGGAACACGCCAAGTTTCAAAATCTATGGTCGGGACCATTTGTTATTGCAGAAAAATTAGGTCCTGGCTCCTTTCATCTGCAAAACTTGGAGGGGCATCCAGACACTTTCCCGATTAATGACCAAACTCTCAAGAAGTATTTTGCTTGATCAAAACAATAGTTGACCCCCTGTAAATATTTCAAGTTCTGTGCAGTTTGTTTTTGTTTTTTTTTATTGTGTTGTTGCTTTCTTTATTTTCTATTTGACTGAATTATTTCTTACTCACAAACGATTGTTGAAGGGAACTTTTTTCATCAGAGTTATGATTGGATGGAATTTTGAAATTTTTCAAACATTTGTGATACTAAGACTTAGCCCAGATAATTGGTTTATAAGACAGTTATCCTAGAAGTTCTTTGTCAGAATATTATTCCTGAAATTTTGTCAAGATCTTTGGGAAGTACGGTTATCTTTAAAAAATTTACACCATCCCAGTTCTAATGAGATCACCTCAAAGCACTTCCCCATTCTTTAGATATTTTCTTGAGTCAAATATAAACATCTAAACCATGATAAAACTATCAGTTCTAAAAAGAAAATAGTGGTGATCAGTCATATACCTTCCTGATTATAAATCTCCAGTATCACCCCGCCCTCTTTGTCAGTTTGAAATCTCCAAATTCTATCATTATAAACAACTAAGGAGGGTTGAAAGCACTTTAATGTGTGGGAAATTTGTGTAAACCCATTAGGGTACTAAACAAGCCTACTGGTAGTGGGTAAATGCACACATGATACCAAGACAACTTCTTTTGGGTTTGAACAGATTTGTTGGTAGTGAAGCAACGTCGGGTTTGAGATACATCAGGTATGCTTTTATAAGTTGATCATATATTAAAAAGTTCATATCATGGATAAACAACTTTTGGATGGGATTAAAGAACTTGAGTGGGTTAAATGGCATCCCTGTCGAAGCTATGAACGCATGCTAGCAGCAGTGGCCCTATCAACAGTATTGAAGCTACATTTTTAAATATCATCACCTTTTGATCAAAACTAATATTCAGGTTATAATCATCTGTTAAAGCACTTGTTTTCTGAGTATGACGGTGCTAATATTTTTCTCAACCAATCTTAATATGTTTAATATTAAAGTGATATTTGTTTCGAGGCAGCTTAAAATGTTATCCAAGTCTTTTATTTTTTTTTCCTGGCGTGAAAGTTTGATGATGCAGGGATAATTGATTCGCCTAGTGAGTCACCATTGTTGGCAGCCCAACTACCATCTCGTTTCATCGATTTCTTGAAACACAAAAAATTGCAAAGAGAGTTTTTGTTATCCACTGCTTAGCATGTATATACGTCAAATTGATTTTTTCTGGTGATTACTTTTGTTGATCAATTGTGTTTGATTTATTTCGTATATAGTTATATCGTTTTTACCCATTTAAATTTCATGACTGGAAAGTGTGAAATTGAAATCTTTCACAAGGTCATTGACTGAACCCTTAGAGTTTTATCCCTATGTATAAGTGGAAAACCTTTTGTTTTAATTGGAAATATAAAAACATAAGGTTTAGAACACGTTCATTGTTGGCTAAACAACCATGTTAAAATATGCAAAAAACAATTCATAACTTAGGGTGAAAACCAACCCGATATGGTATTTATCTAATTCTACCATTAAACCAAACTTCAGAGTTTTAACATTTGTTATCCTTAGCAAAGTTTGGTTATGTGTTGTCCCCCACCATATGATCTAAATGCTATAATTTGATAGTGTCATTGTCTTGATAGTGTCCATTCAATGAATTGATCAACTCTTTTTCATGTTCATCAATAATTTTGTTCATGTATTGACGTTTCATTTTCGGGATGGTCCTTCATGAACGGAGAATAGGTTTTAGAGAATGAAGTGGGTTTGAGTGTTTTTTCCTCTAGTTCTTGGTGGTTAATCAAACATAGGAGTGGGAAATCATGGTAGTATCTCTTCAAACCCTTAGTTTTCAGTTCACCGCTAGATATGCAAATTCAATTATTTATAGTTTTGGGTTTGTTCGAGTGCAAACTTCTTCGTTTTGTGTTTTCTGGTACATAGTTCACAATTTAATGGCCTATGTGGTTAGAGTGGAGCTGAATGTCTCACAAGAATTTTATCTCCTGATGTTTTTGTGGACGACATGGTCCAATTTGGTTGGATAAAATTTATTTAGTCTTTCGAGGGTTTCAACTTAGAGGTTGCACAGGATTTTTCTAAAACAATCGATGGAACCAAAGCCAATATAGGTGACATTCAGTTGCAGGTAAGTGAAGAATATATAGCCGAGGAAACTACTTTGTCATGGAAAGGTGATCGATGGTTTAAGAATATGAAAATAGCTGACATACCGTGGCATTCCTTGTTGGTGTCCAAGAAGTCACATTACAATGTGAAAGGTATTCCTATACAATTATTTAAAACTAGATGGCATAGTTTACTGTTGGTTATAAAAAAAATTATTACTTGTGAAGGGCGTTATGGGTTGGTATTATTGTTTTACATACGATTGCGAATGATTTTCCAAGGGTTCAAGTTGAATTTACCATTCTATTTTCTCAATATCCTGCGGAAAATGTCTAAGTTCTATTAGAGGCAGAACCCTAACCCTGAATCTAGCCTGTTCCATCATGATTTGATTCGCATTTTAGTAAATTTACAATTGGTGAACACAGGGGATACCTAGAAAAGTTTATTTTAAGGAATGGATTTATTCCTTTGCAAATTGATCCAGATTCCCATTTACCTTAGGGTATTGAAGAACTTGTCTTTCCAAATATTTCGTCTCACTCTCTCCAAGACTTTCGACTTGAGGTTCAAATACCAAAAGACTATGTCTTTTTTACCAATGATCCAATCAAGTTCCCTCCTGTAACCGAAATCACTTCTAAAAAATGTGAATTTATTCCAAAGAGATCTTTGGAAGAATTCCCTAGTCGTTTGAGGAGTAGATCACCAAACGTCTCTGGTCATTCGAAGGCTCATAATTCAGGGGATAACAACAAAATAAAAATAAATGGGAAATAAATTAAACAAGATGTTTGAGACATGGATTTTAAAAATAAAAGGAGTGACCAGATTTTGTTGAGAATGACAAGAAACAAATGTCAAAATCATGGAAAACCCGTTCCAACAATACTAATAGAAGACACAAATTATGTCAAAGATGTAAGCCTGGATTCCACCAGAGGTGGTTCACCACAGTATGATTTTGTTTTGAATCTACCTCTGTTTCTTAGGGAACATGAAGGATTTATAGGAATCCAGAATGATTTGAAAATGATGATAGCACAAGGGAAACCTCTAAAATCAAACCACAAGCATCCCCTACCATATCTGGAACCAGTGTATTGTGAGGATTTCTTCACATGGATTCAAAGATATTATCAAGACATCCCATACTTACAAGCGCGTCTCAACCAGTGTTGGCTCGAAATAGAGATTTGGAAAGAGAAAATTGTGATTTGAGAGCCGATCTGCAACAAACTCCTCCTCGGGCAAAAAAGAGATCCAAGAAATTTGGGGACATCATTATTAAACACTCAACTAATGTCAATTTTGTTATGAATTCGGAAATTCATGATTCCTATTTTTCAAATGTTTGAATTGGTAAACAAATTCTTAGTTGGTTTTGATGATTTGATTGGTTTGTTAGAATAGAATTTATTTTCATATTTTTTTAGACTAGCTACAGAATTACTTTATGAGATTTTCTTCTAATTAAATTTATTTTTATTCTTTTTAGGTCTTAAGAAGGAGTAAATTTCGAGCATTGATGGAACAATGAATTATCCTGAGATGCTTCTAGTTTGCAAATTGTTTCTTTTCAAACAGTATAGAAAATAGTTTTATTGGTGTAACTACTCTTGCAAAATTACCATGAGACTGTTATTACAAACCTAAATTAAGGATTTGATTTGGAAAAACTTTATTTTTGAAGATTTATCTCTATCTTTTGGATATGAGAAACATATCAATGGTATGTTTTAAATACTCATACTTCCCCAGATACATGAGGACGGGTTTTTTTGGAACTTGGAAGGATGGAATTATTTTTTTTTTTGAATGAAAGATATGAAAATTTAGTATTTTGTATGGCTTTAGTCTGGAAAACAAATTATGTGATGTGATTAATTATTAGTCATGTTACCTTTCATATTTTTCAAAGCATAAAACATGTATTGCATGGGTTAGCTTTCGTTTGTTCATCATTATATGGTTTAATGTTTTTCTTCTTTCTGTTCACGATATAGTTCATTATTTATGGTTATTATGATCCATATGGTACATTAAATACAAGATAGATATCTTTGTGTTCTTAGTTATATCGAACATTTTAATGTGTTATATCAATTGCATATGATTGGATTTGTTTTCATCTCTGTTTTTTTGAATCATATAACATCATATGGATTATATTTTTCTTTCTGTTTCTCACAAATCACTTTCGAATTGTTGAAATTACTTGAATTTCTTCAGGTAATATCATAATTTTCTTTTTTTCTATCTTGTAAAGTGATTTCCATAGATTTCTACTTGGAAAACAAGTTACTAGAGCATATCTTACACAAGAAGACAAAAAATTACAGTTTTTTTTTTTTTATTGTTGATCAGCAACATGTTAGTTATCTTTCATTGGTTAATTTATTTTTGAATGAATAATGATTTAAAAATTCAACTTAAAATGATTTATATCATCATAAATCATAGTCATTCCTTTTGTTATTTGTGTGATTAATTAGTTTCAGAATAGTTTTCTTATCCTCATGTGTTACTCAAACTATGTTTCAGTAGTATGATTTTCCAGTTTTACAAGGCTTTGCACAAACCTTGTAAATGTACATAAATATTGTATATCATATAAATAAGACTGTGTGGCATTTATACATCAATAGATAGATATAGTAGAAAATGTACATAGTGGGTTTGTATAAATAGATAGACATTTTTCTTTCTTCATTTACCTTAGTGTTTTCACAGGCTAACAAAGCCGTAAAACTCATCAGGGTAGGTTATTTCAAATGGCTTGGGTTACTTAGACAACCTCGGACTGGATCTTCCCTTCCCATTGACTTTGTGTTCACATATGCTCGTCAACAAGTACAAACATCTTGGGGAAGAGTGTGAGTCAAGAAAGGAAATCCAAAGGGAGGAAATTTGTATGGGTTGGGACAACAGTTCTTAGACATGAAATTTTTTTGCATGAGAAAAAGTAGAGAGAAAAAAAGAGAGCTTTGAGCAGGTGCAGCCAAGGAGAGTGAATTCTAGAGCAAGATGGAACATATTTGGAGCATTTGGAGCTGAAGATTGAAGAGCCAGGTTGTCAGGCCTGAAAAGTGAACTCTGAAGTGAGTTGCACTGTAACAACAAGTGTTTGTTGTTGGGTTGTTTGTGTTTTTCCTAGCAGCAAGTTCCCTTAAGTTCCTAGCTGGGAGATTCCTAGCTACCTGTGCCAAAGATACCCTGACAAATGAATGGCACATTCCTTGGGTTAACCCTGATAAACAGATGGTACATCCCTTGGGTTATCCTTGATAGATGAATGGTGCATTCCTTGGGTTGGGCAGGTCGGGAGGAAGAGAGTTGGTGGAAAAACTGGGATAGTTGTAGGAGAATATTAGTTGTGTTATGAGTTTTATGAGTTGCAAGTGGACTGTGAGAAACCACCTTCTTTTGTGGATTACTAGCCTCAGCTCGGGGGTGATTGGTTGTTGATATTTGGAACAATCAGTCTATGGTTGGGTGGAATGTCCTTCCCAAGTAGTTGGTTGAACCATTATTATTTAAGGATAAGTTTTTTATCTTGTTGTTGAGTTATTTACATGTGTTACTGTTGTGCACGAACTCTGTGTGAATGAGAATGAATTATATGTTGTTGTAATGAGCGGTTTAGTTGCATTTCATGTTGATTATTAGCATTCTTTAGATGCATTTGTTTTATAGTTATAGACAATAGCTAAATCTGTTTTAAATTTATAGTTGTAAGCTATATGAAATCGGTTAACAGTAAAAGAATTACTTTAGTTAGCAGAAATTTCATTTTTATGTGTATTATGCATTGTAATGTCCCTCAGTTGGGTTGGGGAATGCTACATTATGGTATCAAAGTTGTAAAAAGGGAGATTTTTATGTAGCGTGGCCCAGCCTGGGTGGATGGGAACGTTACAAAGTGGTATCAAATCTGTAAAAAGGGATAATTATATGTGGTGTGGCCCAACCTAGGTGGCTAGGAACATTACATAAAAAGAGTCAATTAGGAAGGCTAAGAGTTATGTAGGTGGAAGTTCAAGAGTCATATGAAATGTTTATAGAAAGAACCTTTGGCTCTTTCAAAGAGTTCTCTTTTGGCATTGTAAGATACCTTCATATGTTGAGTAGATATATTGTTAGATTTTGTTCTTATACTCTTGTAAGTTGTGTATGGTTGTGCATTATTCTCTACATTCATGATTTTATTGAAGCTTGTAGGGATAAATGGTGCTATATGTAGACTATTCTTATTCTTGTAATGTTTGTTCTTACTTAACTTTTTCATTGCTAACAACTTAATGTGAAGTAGGTATCTCTTGGTGGCTTGTAGGTTATCCTAAATTTCTCAAAACTACCCTAGGATTTGTGCAAGTTATAGATTGGTGGACTAATCCCCTTGTTTTTTGTGTTTCTCCCTTTATTTCATATCAAATAGTTCTTAATTTATGCACCAAATGAACAAAATAGAATAAAGAGAGAGAGAGAAGTAACTCTGAGCCTTGATAAAGAGAGAAGAAATAATGTGAAGCCTCTTCGAGGGGGCAACCTCCTTTTATAATAGAACAAATGTACAAGATGAGATGATCCTAAAATTAGGTCTCCTTGGTGTGTGTGTATATATATATATATATATATATATATATATATATATATATATATATAAAAGATACCAAGGTTATAATTACAATTAAAAGGTCTAGTCGACAATATTGATATAACAATAGAAATACAACAACTCAATATCTAGGGCTTTACATGCAACTTTATTCTTAACATGTGACTTTGTCTAGGGGATTAACAGATTAGTTGCTAAATTACTTTCATTTTGTTTGCAGGCTTAGCTACATCTCATTTTAAATTGTTAACTATATTATAGTAGTTGGGCCATAACCAAAGGGTTTTCCATTCACAATGGAGGAAGGTCTAATTGGGCCCTTTCACTAGGTGAACCTGTAAAGTTGGTGAGGGACATTTTCATACATAAATTCCACACAACAAGGATGGTTGTACTCTCTAGTTGCCATGAATTTGTCTCATGTCGATGATATTTTCTTTTATTTATAGATTTACCTTATAGATAGTCCTTAAAGTGATGCTAACTCCACTATTTATACCAAATAAAAGTACAAGAATTTCCCAATTATGAAATCTACAAATCCTTCCCAATAAGTAGAGAAATTTTCGACCACAAAACCAATGTATCTTAAAATGTATCACCATTATAAATATATATCCCAAGTTGATTTCTAAACTTGGTAGCTTTTATAGAATACATACCCAAAATGTAGCAATTGCTAGCAAACAATTACCTTGCATCACACCCTTTGAGAAGAATATGTATGGTAGAGTGGCACTAATGTCATTAAAAAGGATTTCAAAGTAGTCACTAAAATATAAGCTCGACATCAACTTAATATGGGATTGTTTACTATAATCATTCCTTACATGTAAACATGACATTTAAGTTTTTGAATGTGGCAAGTATGGTTCTAAAATTCTATCAAGGATTTATAGTGTGCTTTTAATTGTAACATAACGAAGAACCCCCACAAAATTTGACATGGGATTATTAAGGCAAGCTCATTAAAATCAAACATAGAGAGTACCCTTTTGAAGCAGGGATCATATTTCTCTTCCATCACATTATAAACACCATATCTCACTTAATACCTTGGGATATAAAGATTTGGAAAAAAGATGTCATGCATTTTACTTTTCGAGTGACCAATATGGGATATGGATTCTTATTTCATCTCAATTATGTGTTCCTATATGAGATTAATATCCCCATCTGCTAACCAATGAATGACTATACTTCTTTATGTTCAAATGTGTGTGAGAGGACATATTATCAAATGTTACAAGGGTTGATTTATATATAAAGAACAATATCCTCAATCTTTGAGGCCGAGATTTCTACTCTCATGGGTAGCATGTATATGTATTTTTTTAAATATCCTTCTAACATTAATTCCATGACTTCCAATTTGTGGGCTACCTCAAACACCTATTATTTCCATTCATTCTGATTTATTATTAGTTCAAATCAAGATTACAACAATATTTTGGCTCAAAAAAAAGAATAGTGTTCATTGATCCTAAAGACAACAAATTGCAAACATTTGTATATTGATGTGATCTATTGTTCTTGAGAAGGATCCATTGTTGGTATCTTAGACAATAAGGAAGAGTTTATAGTATATACAAGTGGATAGATATGTATAATATAACTATGGACATGTCGTTCAATCACAAGTATTTGAAGTTTGAAAGAAATGGAATCACAAGGTTGAGGATGACTCTAATGGTGGATCAAAAGGTAGAGCAGTCGCATTGTAAGGAATTAGTTTGATAAGTTTGTGTATCTATATTTACATACGGAATAATTATGTAGGTTGGAAACCATGCACAAAAAAAACTTTCTAGATAGATGAGAATGTATTCAACTACTTCCCTTTAACTTTTGCGTTGGTCAAGGAAGCATTGAAATGGATAGTTTCCTTATTTATTCCTAGCAACATAAATTAAATGTTTTAGGATCATTGAATTTCTTGATCCATCAATTTTGATAAGTCCATTTAAGAAGTAATTTGTAACTTGAGCATCTATTCTTTTGTGACTAAATCCATTTTACAATCTTAAATGAATTTTATAAATCTATTTTACATTCTTAGATGAATTTTCTATAGCCTTTTCTTGATTGAAAGTGTGCAATATTACATGTAGGGGATTGGCAAGATGACTAAGGGGGAAGTAGACTCAATATATGGATGCATTGGAAGAGTTGAATTTATTATGGTCTCACTTCGATGCACTCCCTTGGTTTGATCCATTAACCATTAAATCATTTATCCCTCTTTATTATGTTAAATCCTTTATCCCTCTTTATTATGTTAAATTGTGGGCATTCTTCATTCATCTAGTGAATGCATATAAGAGCATGATTCATTTAGCTCTATCACCTCCTACATCATGCCAATTTTATTGGCCATGCATGTGTTTTTTGTTTCAATGCCTTAGAGCTTCAAGAGGGTGAAACTTTATAATTTGCACCCTTTGTAGCTTTAAATATTTCTTATGTACCCAAGCTTGGACATAAATACATGAACATTGTAACTTCTCATCCTTTCACAATCCCTCGCTCTTCATAATTTGGTTGATATCTGCAAGGTAGATCAAATGCATTGAAGCATGAATTGAGAAATAAGATTGTTAATGATTGCAAGAACTTGTTTTAGAGTAGTATGTAACCTAAAGAATGGAATTATTAGATATTAGCATAGCCATGGAGATGGTTTTAATAGGGAATTTCTTAAGATGTGTTTTGCACATGGATGTAGATTTCCCAAACTAGAGATATGTGTAAAGGTGTGAAAAGGTCCACGTTGTTCCTCTTAATCCAAAAGGTGTTTTGCCTCATGTTATTTAGCTCCATCTCAAGTTCTTCAACTCCACTAGAGATTCACATATCCAGTCTATGGTGTCCTTTGGGAAATCCTCAATTCAATCATGGATTAATCTTTCCCTTTTACTCATCGTATTTTCTCTCTTAATTTTTAGGTTTGTGGACCAAACAATTATGTTGAGGGCATTATAAAGGCTCGTCTATATGATTGCATTCACTAGATCTCTATGCTTATCCTTGAGCGACCTTGCATAAGAAGTTAGCCTACACAAGAGGGACAAAACACAAACTTATGAATACAAAGCCACATTATACAAAGTTTTGAAAAATTCTTCCATGTGTATGTCTCTATGCATGGGATTCAATCCCCTTGTTGTTGTTATTGAATCACATCGGTTACAATAACAAAAAAAGAAAAGAAAAAAATGTATCTAATGGATCCATGGTGATTTGTCCTTTAGATGTATAAATAAAAGAAGGATATGGATGGTTCTTCCTCTACATTGCTTTTCTATAAATAAGGTAGTTGGCATGGCTTCAAGAATTCATTATTCAACTATTGCTACATGTGATCTTCTCAGTAGCCAAAACTACTTGAATCTAAGGAAATAAGAGTATGAATGAATTTATGGTGGTGCATCTCATTATGGGTGTGGCATTTTTGAACTAGGAATGTTCTTATGGATGTTTATAGAGGTAGAACACTTGTGAGGGTTGATTTGGAAATCGTTTTTTGGAGTAATTAAGTGAGAGATGAAATTTATAATGTGATGGAAGAGCAATGTGATTTCTACTTTAAGAGGGTATTCTCTGTATTTTATTTAATAAGGCTGCCTTAATAGTCTTATGTTAAATTATTTGGGTTTCTTCATTCTATTACAATTAAAATAATTATGAATCCTTTACAAAAGTTTAGCACCATAGTTGCCAAATTCAAAAGCTTAAATGCAATTCTTATGCCAATAAGGAATGTAGTTAGGATAGAATTTGTTACGGACCTAACCTCCCTAACCCATCATGTAGGTAGAATAATATATTTTCCATGTAATAAAGGTCGACATTAGTCTATAAGGCCTATTGAATAAATGAGAACAAGTCAATGTAAGAAGACCTAACAGAAGCTTCTGCTTCTAGAAAGATCTTTCCCTAGAAGGTTCTTTGGAATATAGAATTAGTATAAATAAGAAAAAGAGGCATGAGAAGTCTTTGTCTTGAGAATTATTCTAATAGAGATATGCTTTGTTGGAGGTTGCCCCCTTGAAGAGTCAAGTGAACATCGTTTCCTATCAACAAAGGTATTATTTTGGTGTTGTGGTTTCATCTATTGTGTTGTTGCATTGTTATTCTCTGCAATATTTATGTTTTCAACTATTATAATAGATCTGGTACCTTACAAGTGGTATCAGAGCACTTTCCTTGGCAGAAAATTGTGGGTTATTGTTTTTCAAGGTAGAGACGTATTTCGACGTCTTAAAGCTACAGAGATCTATTGTTTATCTCATAAATATGCATTCGGGGAAGCATACATGCATGAACTACAAGTGGTACTCAAGCACACATTATTGGCCACCCTTGTAACCCCTATTGGTACCCCTTTAAGTGGTAGAGCATCAGGCAACACCTGTATACGGATTGGCCTAGACCTCCTGAATTCATTCGTAGATAAACCGATTAGTCGCCTGACTACTATAGTGCCACCAAGAACAGCACTCGAGAAGATACTCTCTAGTACCTGGGTAGTCGGGTAGTACGCCTAAGGGCATGATCTATCCTCCTTAGTTGGTGCTCTGAGATATAGGGTCAAGTACTGTTGTTGGACCCTGCATGTATCTCAGAGAGATATAGCACAGGGAAAACCCTTGTCTGTAGAAACCCAGAATACCCTAACCCTTGGGACGGAAACAAAAACAGAACAAACAATATCTATTGTTGTGCAACCTTACCTCATGCATTATGGTTGCAAAATTACTACACATTTCTTCATGTTAAGAATTTGGGCATTTCAACACTACAATATTCTTCAGATTGGAGTATAACTCCGCAGGAGTATAGTGGTCCCATTGACACACTTATTTGGTACCTATCCCATTGGATTCCCCTTTTCTCCCTATCGCAGTAGTACCTTTCATTTTTAAGCCTTTTTTTAGTGGACCCGATCCCGTCCCAATGTCCCTATTTTCCACCTCTCCCATTATATTCCCCTTTTCACCTTGATTGTAGTGGTACATATCATTTATAAGTCCTTTTTTGTGGTCCCACCCACCCATTTTCCCTTACCAACACTCCCCATCTCCAAATGGCCAACATTCGCAACCAAGACCTGCAAGCTTCCATCAATCAAACCAAGGAGTCCCTCCAACAAGTGACATTTGATATTAGCTCTACCAATTCTCGCATTGAAAAATTCGAGACCCAAGTCCAGCAAAAATTTTATGACATGGATGCCAAATTCATGAACCAGTTTAACACCCTCCAGTCCATTGTCAACCAGTTGTTGAACCGAACCCAAGGTCCTTCCTCCTCGAACAAACCAGGTGGTGTCGATTCCTCTCATTCTTTGAATTTTCAATCCAACTCCTTTCATCATAACCCTTGTCTTCCTCGAGTTGAGGTCAATAAATTTGATGGCTCTGATCCCACGGGTTGGGTCACTCAAATGGAGCATTATTTTAATCTACATGGCATTACTGATGAGTTGGAAAAACTTCGTTACATTATTCTCTATCTAGATCCTGAACGCTGGAAATGGTGTAAAAAAGCATGTCAATGGTATATTGCATGGATCCAGTTTATTTTCGAGCTCTATGAACTCTTTGACACTGACACCCACTATCTAGGTAATTTTACCAAGTTAAAATAGTCAGGCACAATGGAATACTTTATAACTTCTTTTGATCATTTGGCCTTTCGAACCGAGGGCATGACAGATGCGTTCTTCTGAGAATTCTTTATCAATGGCCTAAATGATGAAATTTGAGCCCAAGTTCTCATGGCTCACCCTTGGACTTGGTTCGAAGCTACTAAATGTGCCAAATAGGCCGAACAAGTTGTTTTTTCCCAGAACAAAAAGCCATCTTTTGTTCCTCACTCACGACCCACAAATCTTTCCTCCCTGCCACTCCCCTCAAGGTCTGGAAATTAACTAGGCTGAAATGGTTGAGCGCCAAGTCAAGGGTCTTTTCTATAATTGTGATGAAAAATATTTTCCTAGGCATAAGTGTAAGGAACAAAAACTTTCTATGGCCATTCAAAAAATGTTGTTGAAGAAGAAGAAACAATTCCCCTTGTGGAAGAGCCATCACATCTCAATGTTACCCAGGAGCCAGCTGACCCACTTGAAGTTGACCCACTCATTTCATTGCATGCCCTCACTGTTCTCTTCTCCACAAACCCTCAAGCACATTGGCTATATTAAGAATCGAAGAGTCATAATCCTTGTTGACAGTGGCAGCACCAATAATTTTATTCATCGTCGCATTTCCCGGGAAACCAATTGTTATATTTGTGTCGTCGACAATTTTCAAATCATGATAGCCAATGGTGGGTCCATGAAACATTGTGGGCGTTGTGAAAATGTGTGTCTTCAAATTGGACAGTACCACCTAAAATATCATATGTTTTCCATTGACATGGGTGGTTGTGACATTGTGCTAGGTGTTGAATGGTTATGCACTTTGGGCCCCATTCTCATGGATTTTAAGGCATTAACCATGAAATTACAATAGGAGGGACAACAGTATCAATTCCAAGGACTCACAGTTGGTTCTCCTAAGATCATTAGTTTCATCACATGGAAAATCTCCTCAGGAAAGGTCACTCTGGTATTATTTCTCAACTTCATTCCACTCAAGGATTTGAGACACCCTCTGTGTATCCTGACCTCCAAGCTATCCTCTCCAGACATCAATTTGTTTTTTACACTCCTCAGGGACTTCCACCTTCTTGTGGTGTTCATGATCATTCCATCCTCCTTGTTCTTGGTATTCTTCCTCCCAATGTTATCCCTTATCATCATCCCTTTTCCCAAAAGAATGAAATTCAGAAAATTGTGCAGGAGTTGCTCCAAGAGGGTGTTATCTTCCCTAGTACCAGCCCTTATTCTTCGGTTGTGGTCATGGTACTCAAGAAATAAGGTACTTGGTGCATGTCTCCTGATTTTATTTCCCTCAATAAACTCACCATCAAGGACAAGTTTCCCATTCATTGATGATCTCTTGGATGAACTGAGTGGTGCTCAGTACTTTACTAAACTTGATCTCCATTCTGTCTACCACTAGATATGTATGAAAGAAGAAGATATCCCCAAGACTTCCTTTAGAACTTATGAGGGTCACTATGAGTTCTTGGTCATGCCCTTTGGCCTGTGTAATTCCCCCTCCACCTTCCAAAGCCTCGTGAATCATGTATTTTGTCCTTTTCTCCATCATTTTGTCTTAGTTTTCTTTGATGATATTCTCATCTATAGTGAAACTTGTCCATCCCATCTTTCCCATGTGGATCAAGTTCTCCATCTACTCTCTTAGCACCAAATTTTCCTCAAACAATCTAAATGTGCCTTTAGAGCCTCAGAAGTAGAGTACCTAGGCCATATTGTGGGCAAGGATGTTGTACGGATGGATCCTAATAAAATTGAAGCTATGTAGGATTGGCCTCACCCTAAAACTCTTAAGATCTTGCATGGATTTCTGGTTTTAACATGTTACTATCGCAATTTTGTTAAGAATTATGTAAAAATTGCAGCCCCTCTCATGACTCTCCTTAAAAAGAATGCCTTCATTTGGACTCCAACAGTTGACTAATCCTTCCAGGCCTTGAAAGCAATTATGTGGACGACTCTAGTCCTAGCCCTTCTTGACTTCACCAAGACTTTTTTCTTGGAATGTGATGCTTCTGGAAAATGAATTGGGGCAGTCTTCATGCAAGATGGTCGGCCTTTGGCTTTCACCATAAAACAACTTTCAGACATAAATTTGGGTCAATCCATCTATGAAAAGGAAATGTTGGCTATTCAGCATGTCATGGATCTTTGGATTCCTTATTTATTGGGGAAATGCTTCTAGATTAAAACTGATTACCAAAGCCTCAATTATTTTCTAGAAAAAATAATTTCATCCCCAGAGCAACAAAAATGAGTCACCAAGCTCTTTGGCTATGACTATGAGATCATTTATAAGAATGGAAAAGACAATGTGATCATTGATGCTAATTCCATCAAATATGAAGAAGAAGGGTCCCTATTTTCCCCGTCTTTCGTTGTACCTACTTGGCTCCAAGCTACTCACCAGGAATGGTTGCAAGATCCCAAAACCTCTCGCTCGATCCAACAATTGGAAGAAAATTCTTCATCTTCTCTAGGGTACTCTTGTAATAATAATGAGCTTCGCTATAAAGTCCATATGTATTTAAGAAACTAGTCACAACTTTAATCTTTGGTTCTTTCAGAGCTTCATGCTTCACCCACCGTTGGCCATTCAAGGTTTACCAAAACCTATGAAAGGGTCAAATGTTCTTTTTTGTGGGGATGGTATGAAACAGGACTTCCACAAATTTTTGGATGAATGTGATGTTTGTCAACGCAACAAGGGAGAAACAGTCAAATCCCTTGGCACACTCCAACCCCTTCCAATTCCCCCTTCTATTTGGAGGGATATCTCTATGGATTTCATTGTGGAACTACCTAAATGTGACAACAAAATAGTTATCATGGTGGTGGTTGATCGTCTTTTCAAATATGCTCATTTATGTGCTCTGCAACATCCCTTCACCGCCTCCGAAGTGGCCCATGTTTTCATGGATAATATCTTCAAACTTCATGGCATGCCACATTCTATTGACTCTAAAAGGGATCCCACGTTCACCAACAATTTTTGGCAAGAATTTTTCAAGCTACAGGGCACCCAATTACATCTTAGCATTGCTTATCATCCCCAGATTGATGACCAAACTGAAATTGTCAACAAGTGTTTGAAAACCTATTTAAGGTGTTTTGCATCAGTGGGATCAGTGGTTACCACTAGTTGAATGGTGGTACAACACATCTTACCATACATCCACTCACATGACTCCTTTTGAAGCAATATATGGACAAAATCCACCATTAGTTCTCTCATATATTCCAGGTGTCTCTAAGGTTCAGGAGGTTGATAAAAACTTTACCATGCGTGAGGCCATTCTACGTACCTTGAAAGAAAATTTGGTGCTAGCTCAAAATCGCATGAAGCAGCAAGCAGATCAAGGTCATTCTGAATGTCAATTTGTTGAAGGGGATTAGGTGTTTCTTCTTCTGGAACCTTATAACCAACCTCCCTCAAAGTTGAACATTGTGGGAATCTTGCTCCAAAATTGTATGGTCCTTGTACCATTCTCAAGCATGTGGGATTTGTCACTTACCAATTAGCTCTACCCAGTGATTCTATGCTCCATCTAGTTTTTCATGTCTCATGTTTAAAAAAGGTGATTGGAACTAAGTGTGAAACTCAAACCCATCTCCCGGAATTGGATGAATAATGTTCCATTTTGCTACAGCCCCAAGCAGTATTTGATCAGCGTGAATGTCGTCTTCATCAGCGCACTATCAAGGAAGTATTAGTGTAGTGGGAAGATACAACCCCAGAAGATGCCACTTGGGATCCAGTTGCCATTCTGCAACAATTTCCTCATCTCAAGCCTTGAGGACAAGGTTTTTTTTCAAGGGGGAGGGAATGTTAGGGACCTAACCTCCCTAACCCCTCATGTAGTTAGAATAATATATTTTCCATGCAATAAAGGTCGATGTTAGTCTATACAGCCTATTTAATAAATGAGAACAAGTCAATGTAAGAAGACCTAATAGAAGCTTCCACTAGAAGGTTATTTGGAAGATAGAATTAGTATAAATAAGAGCAAGAGGCATGAGAAGTCTTTGTCTTGAGAAATATTATAATAGAGCTTTGTTCTGCTAGAGGTTTCCCCCTCGAAGAGGCGAGTGAACATTTTTTCCTATCAATAAATGTATTATTTTGGTGCTATGGTTTCATCTATTGTGTTGTTTCATTGTTATTCTCTGCAATATTTATGTTTTCATCTATTATAACAAATATGGTACCTTACAGAACACCATATTAATTTGATGTTGAGCTCATATTCCAGTAACTACTATGCAATCTTTTTTTATGACAGAGAAATATTGTAGTCAACAACATGGTCATATTATTTTGTGTTTGTCTACCACATCTTCTTCTCAAAGCACATTATATCATTAGCATGAAATATTTGTTGAAAAATGAAACATCACCTACTTGATGATGAGATCTTTCTTCAATCACGACTTTGTAGTAAACATAGCACAAGATTCTTCTTACCCCATCCTACATTTCATTTCCCAAATCATTTCAACATTCTATAATTGTGTCTTCATCACAAATGCTTGCAAGATTGGAGCGTTTATTAATTGTTGCAATACAATGGTTGTTGCCTGACCTCTCATACTAACAGGGTAAGGACTATGCAACTCCAAAGCTCTTGAAATGGAACTAGGGTACAAATTTGATATCATATCTTACATGTCAAGAAATTTTTATATAACATTCTAGTTTAAATGTTTCTTTTCATTTGATGTTTACATTTTAATATTGCATATCACAATGATAAATGTTATTTTTTTTTAAATAATAACTATAAAAAAAAATCTTCTTATTTTCTCTATGTAAAGAAGATCAAATAAAGAAACTAAACATGAGCAAAGGTAGCACTCTCAAGTCCCAAACAAGAGAGCTCTATTATGAGGGTGGACCTTCAAGCCCAATTAATTGCATAGCTTTAATGTTAATAAAAGGATGCTTTAGATTATATTTTCTAGAATTCCAAAAGAAGGAAGTCATCTTCCAGAAATCTCATGAAATGGCTAAAACAAATCAATTTGAGAATATGCAATAT
>ML777108.1:31165-44774 GCA_009831015.1 Picea engelmannii | reverse complement strand
CTTCAAGCCCAATTAATTGCATAGCTTTAATGTTAATAAAAGGATGCTTTAGATTATATTTTCTAGAATTCCAAAAGAAGGAAGTCATCTTCCAGAAATCTCATGAAATGGCTAAAACAAATCAATTTGAGAATATGCAATATATCTTGTAGAGAAAAAAGATAAAGCCATATGATTAAAGACTAAACTTTGTATCAATTGCAAAAAAACTTATGGAGAGAACTCAAAATCATGACATGGGTGGGATTAAAAGAATTGTAGTTAAGTTTGATGAAGTCACCAAAATTAATATTAAGTCACTCTTCTCACCTTGAGGTAACATTCACATAGTGAAAACCTTTGGAAAGCCTTAATTTTCAACAACCAACAATAATATACTTTCTCATCTTCATTTAGTGTAGGGTAGACCATGTTCAAAGTTTATACTTTTCATTGGTTTCCTTCAACCTCCAAATCATCATATACTTTCTCATCTTCATTTAGTGTAGGGTAGACCATGTTCAAAGTTTATACTTTTCATTGGTTTCCTTCAACCTCCAAATCATCATGACTTGTAAATAGTGACATTATAACTTTATTTCAAACTAAGTTATCTTATATATACAGTGAATGGAAAAAATGGTGTGGAAAGTAAATATTTGTATGAAAACCATTATAAAACCTAGCTATCAAGTATCTATGGATGAGCCATGGCTTTGTGAAAGAGATTAGTGAAAGAGAGCGGGCCTAATGGTTAAGAACGTGTGTTTCCTTATTAGAGGAATCCAAAAGGGGTAGGGTATGTATACCTTCGTAGACTTTAGAAGTCAAATCATTGCACGGAGAGGATCCCTTGTCCCACAAACAAGGGGGTCTCATACACAAATTTGGTGTCTTGCTTGATCGTGACCTCTTCAAATATGAAAAAAATTGAAATTATAAGAATTTAAAAAATAAAAAAAAATTATAATTTTCATTTAATATAAAAGAAAGTTTGAAAAAGAGAAATCCCTTATTATCCATTCATAATCTTTTATATTAATTAAATAAAATTTATTTATAAAGCATCAAATAAAAATACTAATAAAACATCTAAATTTTCATAATATAAAAAGTATCCACAATAAAAATATCATAAATAGAAATAGACAAACATAGATCTATCATAACCAAACAAGAGGGATCAAATCTATTGCAAACATTTAACATTTTCTCAAGTTTTACACTTTAAAAAAGGTTTTCACCTCCAAAGATTTGATCCCTGAGTTTGATAGATTTGGGGTTATTATTAAAATATTGATACTATAAAACATATTAATATATTTTTTAATATATTAATAGGTTTTATAATATATTACCGCATAACCAATACATTGTTGCACCTAAAGGTGCTCTACAGCCGATTATGGGAGAGATGTCCATGTAACATAACCCATTAAAATAATAGTAAAAATTCCACAAAATAATAAAATAATAAAAAACATTAAAATGTATATAAATAAATAAAACACATATAAACAACAAGTAGGCTCAATTAATCAATCGAAGCAATAATCAAAACACTTATATAGTACCACCAACATAGATTTATCTTAACCCCGGATCTATCAAGCGTCTAGATGGATCAAATCTCTAGAGGTGCAAACGGGGTTAAGATGGATTTATGTTGGTTTTAGTGATCTATTAATTGAAGCTAGGACAAACTGAAATAGAGCAAATTCAAACCAATATATATTTTATAATATGTGTGTGTGTGTGTGTGTGGAAGATGTCCATGTAACATAACACATTAATATAATAATTATTATTATTATTATATATATATGACTAGGACTTAGAAGCATCTTGTAAATGAGTAGGCCATTTTAGGTGGCATGGTTTTCCTTGAATAATAGTGATAAGTTAATCCGTAGTTTAGTGATAGTTATCCTCAACGTCAATGTCAATTGATCACTAAATTATGATAAATTTACCACCTTCCAAAAAACAAAACAAAACAAATTTAATATATATATATATATATATATATATATATATATATATATATATATATATATATATATATATACACAAAATTTTATAATAAAAAAAATTAATAGATATTAATGATGTGTAAAAAAACATTATATATCAAAATAAAAGTAAAATGAACACATCAGTAATGACATTTACTTCATGAAGTATATGACATTTACTTTTATGAAATATTTTTTAAATTGCAGAAATATTATTTACAAGTCAATTTCAACCCAGCATAGACCAATTGTGGAAATTCCTATGACGTTATTGCCCGTATAATTTTAAAAGAAATTGAAGTACAAGTTAAAGTAAAGCTCTACATTGAAAATGGTGAATACATTTGGATGTGCTTTAAAGGCGCCTCATTATTCTCTTTGTCAACTAAAGCTATCACTGTGGACCTTTGGAGAATATTTGGAAGAACGTCATATTTGGGGGGCAAAGAGGGAGATGGGCGGGAAATTATAATTTGAACTCTGCGTGATTACAGACCTATGCGATGATGGTGGAAAGGAGATTTCGATTCAGGGTTAACCCTCCTTTTAGCTTGGCTATCTTGGTGGATAGGCGGTATTTGTTACAGGTTTTTTTGTCTTAAGGATTGGTTTTTATTTCGGTTTAAAGCAACTTTGGTGGAGCTTGGATGGTTAGTGTTATCAGTATAGTCTGCCTTACTGAGGCGGGTTTTCTTGGGTATGAGTAGAGAATGATTAACTAAAGTATTTCCCAAGCATTCCCATTAAGTCAAAGCACTATTACTTAGGGTTAGTATTTGGAGTAGCGTCTTCCTATTTAAGGTAACTAGTTATGGATTCTAGTGTATTTACTCTTTAATAACTCGTCTTAATGCACATTCGGGGGTTATCTATTAAATACCTTATCCCTTGAGATTCGGAATGCCTTGGCACTTTGTCCTTTTCCAACAACTATTATGTGGAACTGACAATGGTGGGGTCCAAGTGTTTAGTCATGACTAATAGACTACCTCCACTTGTTGACGAGAACATCAACAAGATGATGGATGTGGCAGACGAAGTTGCTTGGAAGGAGGTGGGTCTCTTCGATCATGTCAACTCGGCGGTAAAGAATTTTGAAAAAATTATTAAGTCTCCAAATCTTCTGCAGCGACCATTTACATCTCCCTCTGCTCATACTGAACTCGATTGGTAAGGTCTCGGAGGGTCAGGAGTTTAGTCAGAGATTGTGGAAACCTAAGAAAGGGGTTCACAAAATGGTCCTTGGCTTAGACATTGGTCTGGTCGAGACCTACTCTTTGGCTCTTTGTGGACTGGTAGGCAGGTTGTTGTATAAATACCTTTGCGAGGTTCATATTCCGAAGTGGGTGGACAATGTATGGAAGAAGGAATTAGGGTACTCCCCTGAAATAATATTTTTGACTAAGGGCTGGTATGGGTTCATTTGTAAAACCCCCGAAGATACTGGGAGATTACTGGCCAAGAGATGGGTGGTGGGTAGAAGCAGTTTAATGATTAAGAGATGGAGGTTGGCATTTAATCCGGACACAGAATACTTTGAAAAATGCCACCTGTGAGTTTTAGTCCCAGGCTTACCCCTGCACTTGTGGATAGTGGAAACCATGGAGGTGATTGGAAACTCATTGGTTTCTTTTGTCTCCTTAGATGACTCAGTAATGAAGGCCCCTTCTAGGAAAATGGGTAAAATCCTAGTAGAGATTAATATCCATGAGGGTTTACTAGAAATTATGGAGATAGACTAGCGAGGTTGGAGAATAGTGCATAAATTGGATTACCTTGGAATTCCATTTTGTTGTAGCTACTGCCATGAAACGAGACACCTGCATAAGACTTGTAAGGGCAGGGTGGAAGTAGAAGTATCGGAGGATATTGCATTACATAGGGATTGGAGAGAACATGATGAAGAGATTAACTCATATGGGATGGATTTCAATCAATTGTGAAAGGAATCTTTCCAGGCACCGGAGTGAATGGATACTTTAACCGGTAAGCTATCACAGTACTGTCCATCTCTTTTTAACTCATTATCATTAATGGAAAAGATAATGTTAGATTCATCCTCGGTTGTTGATGTTCCACAATCTGTCGATTTAGCGATTCAGGGGGGTAATAGGGGGATATCTACTCTTAACTCTTTGGTTTCCCCTTCCTCATCTATCCCTATAAGAGAAAGACAGGAGTCCCCACATTCCTTTAGTCCTCTTACTGTCCCACTTGAACAGCATACCTTGCCTGATGACTCTTTAGTCTTGCCAGTTACTGCAGGGGGAATTGATTACGCTACTTCTCCAAATTTTGTTGAAGTAGTACAGGGGATGCATATTGGCTCGTCTGATAGGATTTGTGTGTTGGGTATCAAGAATATGAGGAGGGAGAGTCCACACTCTCAACTGTTCTTGATTCTTTTATCCCTTACCTGCGGGACACTAGTGACCTGATACTGCTACCAACATTTTTAGGGAATAGGATGGTTACTCCCTCTGGTACTCTTGGTGAATTGGATGAAGCAAGCAACACTGAATTGGAACCCGTTAAGGCATATGCATGGTCCCGGGGCTTTTGGATTGAGTATTTTCCCATTAAAACGAGAAGCACTAGGAAAAAGCAGCAAGAGAAGGTCATTTCAACCACAGTAGTGGATCCTTCCATTTCTGAAAGTGGGGTGCTTAGAGCAATGAAAGCTATAGATAGGGCGAAGTAATGATTTGTTTGTCCTTAAATATAAGAGGGGTAGGTGGCTCCCTAAAGGCTTCCTCTTTCAAGGGTTGCTTGGATTTAACTCATCCTGAAATTGTATTCCTACAAGAGACACTGGTAAATGATCAAAAGGATCGAGCATTCATGATAAAGTTCCGTCCTACTTGGGTAACATGCGTAATGAGTGTTGTGGGGTCTTCTGGAGGATTGCTCATTGCTTGGGACCATTTGCTTTACAATTTTTATCTGTTTCTAAATTGTGATGGGATTCTCTTGTCAGGTAATAATAAAGCCACCAAAAGGAATTATAATCTATTGAATATCTATGGCTTGTGCTCAGAGAGAAAAGATTTCTAGACTTCGCTTGCTAGCAGTGGACTCCTATCACTTAGGAATCTGGTGATAGCAGGTGATTTAAACTTTACTTTGTCTTCCAAAGAAGTTTGGGGAGGTTCAGCATCTTCAGGCTTATTGGACGGATTTTTCAATAGGTTGGTTCAGGATCATAAGCTTCTGGATATAAAACCTGACTCACTTGTACCGACTTGGAGGAATGGTTGCATGGGCTTGGATGCCATTGCAAAACAATTGGATAGGTTTCTTATTTCAGAGGCTCTGATTTTGGAGGTCAAATTGCATAGGACGTGGGTTGAATACCCATTTGTGTCATATCACTCTCCCATCTTATTAGAATTAGAGGATTTTATTAATCACAGAAATTATCCTTTCAAATTTCATGCTAAATGGCTTCTGGAAACGGATTTTAATGATTTAGTAAGAAATATGTGGATCGATCAGAAATATTTGTAGGAGAATAACTGCCAGAGAAGATTCATATGGAAATTGAAGGATCTAAAAGTGTCTACTAAAAGATGGGTAAAAGAAAAAAAGGCCCAGGATTCTGCAAAATTGATTGATCTTGAAAGAAACATAATTCAGATTTTACAAAGGAAAGAAGGTGACAGAGTATCTCGGGAGGCAGAAGCAAACCTTATTTATCTGGAATCTGAGAGAAATAAATTATTGAAATACCAGGAGAATGTTTTGAGGAGTAAAAGCCGGGCTATTTGGGTAAAGTGTGGTGACCAGAATAACAAATTTTTTCACCAATTTTCCACACAAAGGAGAAATAGTGAATATATTTGGGAAATAATTGACAGTGCGAGGAATATTCACAAAAATCAGAAAGATATCGCGGCCGAGTCAATGAAATTTTTCAAGGATTTCTTCATGTCTCCATTGGATGAATCAACAGAAGAGCAGGTTCATGTGATAAGGAACTACCCAAATATGGTGGATAGACGAGAAGCTGAGGATCTATATAAACTTGTTACTCTTGCAGAACTGGAAGCTATCATAAAATTATTTTAAAAAGAAAAGAGCCCTAGGATCGATGGATGGACGGTAGAGTTATATCTACATTTTTTTGAGATTATGGGTGAAGATCTTCTCACCCTAGTGGAAGAGACTTGGTTATCGAGCCGCATTGTAGGTAGTATCAATTCTACTTTTATTGCACTGATTCCAAAAACCAATAAGCCACAACAGTTTGGGGATTTCAGGCCTATTTCATTGTGTAATCTGGTATATAAGGTGATATCAAAGGTGACAACGAATAGAATAAAACTGATATTATCAAAGTTTCTATCAGAGGAACAGTTGGGTTTCTTAGAAGGGCACCAGATACAAGATGCAATTGGTACAGCACATGAATGCATTCACAGTATAAAGAAGAATAAACAAAAAGCTCTATTATTAAAGTTGGATCTACAAAAGGCATATGACTGCATCAACTGGGATTATCTCAGATTGGTTCTTATTCATGTAGGGTTTGGTACGCAATTGACCAATTGGATCCTAGCCTGTGTAGAATCAACTTCTTTTGCTATTTTAGTTAATGGGGAGGCAACTGGTTTTTTTAAAAGTGGTTGTGGTCTTCGACAGGGATGCCCGCTTTCTCCATTGTTATTTATAATGGTGATGGAAATCTTGAGCCTCTCATTAAAAAATAGCTAGAGTCAAAGTTTATTAAGCGGTATCAAGGTAGCGAAGCTCGCAAAAATCTTACACATTTTATTTGTTGATGGCATTTTGCGTCTGACAAAAGATTCTATTGTGGAATGGAAGGAAATTGAAAGAATCATTCATCTATTCTGCAAAGTCTCGGGATTAAGAGTGAATATGAAAAAATCAACTATACATTTCTCAGGGATGGCAGAATCAGAATTATCAATCTTTAAAAATACTTTGCCATACAACTTTTCTGATTTATCGGTTGGTTTCAAGTACTTGGGTTATTATCTGAAGTCAAGGGTCCAAAAAGAAAATGATGGATCCTATCAAAAGTTGAGAAAAAAATACATTAGTGGAGTTATAGATGGCTCTCCTTGGGGGGGAGGTATATATTATGCAAATCTGTATTGGAAAGTCAGCCTATCTATTGGATTTCTCTGGCAACGATACCTTTATCTATCCTTCATAAATTAAGGAGCATCCTATATAACTTTTTGTGGAGTGGGAATAGAGAGAAAAGAAATTTCCATCTTTGTAAATGGGAGCTTCTGGCTCGTCAAAAAAAAGGGGTGGATGGGGTCTTCATAATATCTTCTCTTTTGGCAAGGCTTTGGCAGCATTGACACTATGGAGAGTTGTTTCTAAACCAGTTATTTGGAACAAAGTTCTAAAAAATAAATATTTTTGTCAAAGCACATTGAGTGATTGGTTGAGGTCGGCAACCTTCCAGCACAAGTCCGCATCCAGGATTTGGTCCAGTATTTTAAAATCGGTACATCTAATCACAAATTGGATTGGGTGGAAGCCCGGTTCGGGACTTGTTGTTTCTGTGGGTAGGGATAATATTATGGGCCTCGGGCCCTCCTCTTTTCTTTCTACAAACCTTATAGAAGCTCTACATCAGAAAAATATTTCCTTATTAGCACAAGTTTGGACACACCAGGGACAAAATTCTTTTTTATCCAATTGGAAAGATAGTAACGAGTTGGGCTTATCAGAGGATCTTTCCATTGAGTGGCGACATTTTTGTCGAGAGTTACAGGTGGTTGGAGTGATTCTCTCAGAAGAAGAAGATGAGCTCTATTGGACAGGAGGGGACTCATCAGGCGTTATCTCGGTGAAGAATTTTTATGAGGCTATTCAAACAACACAAAATCATCCTTGGGTTACAGGCTGGAAGATACAATTATGGAAATGGGATATTCCACAAAAGATCAAACTATTCTTTTGGCTAGATTTTAAAAATAAGATATCGACTTGGGATAATCTCCTTCATAGGGGCTGGAGTGGTCCGGGAAGATGTATCCTATGTAAACAGGATTCGGAGGACATTACTCATCTATTCATAAAATGTTCCTTCACGAGGGCAGTATGGGATACCATATGTCGGCATACAAAAATAGCTCATTGCTGGAGTGGGGAAAACCTTTGTGATGGCATGACAATATGGATTGAGGCTAAAACAGGTTTCCCAAGTTTGGTGGCAGTTGCTTGTTGGAACATTTGGCTTGCCAGAAATGAGGCCATCTTTGAGGGAAATGAGGCATCAAATACAATTGTCGCTATTAAAACGTTGAGTATCTATCACAAGCAGGCCATAAAGAATAAAAAGGTTCAGTCCATAACTTATATGAACTCGGATAACATTGACTTTCCTGTAGCATTTTTTGATGAAGCGACACAGAGCGATGGAAGAAACTGTGGAGCGGGTGGGATTTTAAAAATCTCTAAAAATTTATTATATAAATGGCATGTGAATTGTGGTCAGGGTTCAAATACAAAGGCGGAGTTAATAAGATCTTGGGAAACTGTCCAACTAGCAAAACATTTCGATCTTGAAAAGCTTCATGTATTTGGTGACTCCTTGGTTATTATAAACTAGTTAAGTAAAAAAGGAAAACTCGAGGTATGTTCACTGGCAGGCTTAAAAAGGAGGATCATCTTATTAAAGGAAAATTTCACTGAATTAAACTTCTATCACATTCTCCGTGAGTTCAATAGAGGTGCAGATGAACAATCTAAAAGAGCTCTATCGGATTAGGAAGGAAGCCTCATGATCCATAAATGGATTGATGGACGAGAGAGTTCTACAAATATCATCCATATTTACTGATGGAGGATTCTATCTTGGTTATCCTTCTGATCTTTTTTTGGTTGAAATTCTCAGAGTCTTATTGTAGTTTTTGGTGCTATATTTCCCTAGATCATAGCTTTTGGATGTAATTTCTCTTTTTTGAGTCATGAGTTGGGACAATCACTTTTTTGTCAGAACAGGTGAAGGCTTCATATATTTTGAAAAGTAGCTCTTAGAATGGATTGATGTTACTTCTGGTGAATTAGTAGTGGGCTATTTCTTAATAGCGCCCGGTTGTTCGATATGTAAAAAATTATATATCATAGTATAATTGTGTTAATTTTCTTTCTGGAAAAAACTAAAGCTATCACTGCAGCTATAGGAACGTCGACATATTCCTAATATTAAACTCAATGGGATTTTTTTGGCTTATAAATGCAACCCATCATCTTATGACATGTTGGATGGACTTTAAAAGCCTAATATGTTTGACAAATCGATTCTAACTACAAATTTGACGATGAGTTGGATTTCAAATTCCAACCCTGCTCAAGAATAAAGACAACGAACATGTAGAGAAAAAAAAAAGAGATAGTCAATGCAAGTGGTGATATTATGAGGACATTGTTTGGACTTAGTAGGTATGAGAATGCCTTGATATATTTTTTGGAGGAAGACTTGACTTTTGGAGGGAGACTTGACTTGTTTGGGAACAAAATAATATTTTAAGTTTTGTAGAGAAACGTATTTATGCACTAGAGGAGCAATTGTAGCAAAGAAAACGAGATCATTAGAGTTTTTTTAATGACATTTTTTATCATTTGGGAAGAATGGCATTGTTACTAGTATGCATGAAATACATAATACATCATAGTTGGTTCAGCCATGGCATTATGTTCCATGGTTAAGTTTGTGGCTACAAAAGAGACTACTTGTTCCATGGTTAAGTTTGTGGTTACACAAGAGAATACTTTCTCTTGTAAAGATAGTGCATGCAAAAACAAGACATAAGCCCTTCATTTAAAGATTGGGGAAATCATTTATAATATTGTGGCAAGTACTATTGAGGTATGCTTGCTCATTGTAGGTTGAATTTTATATGCTTTAAAGCTTGAGATGGATATATTCTTTGCCATCAAGGCTTTTGTTGCTAGTAATATGAATTGGAATAACAAGAAAATGATTAGATATCAACTCAAGTGTTATAAAGCTCAACAAATGAACAAATATGGTGACAAAAGTAGGGATCATGACTATTGATGATGTAGGAGATATGGTTGATGGCATGAAGGACCCCATGTCAGTCCAACATGTGTCCACGCCTTCATTTAAGATTGGATTCTTAATGTAAGCATGGGAAATCAAGAGAAAAAAGGAAGATGAAATAAACAAGAGGATATATATATATATATATATATATATATATGAACCATACTTAAAAGTGATAATTGATAAAAGACAAGGAAGAAGGTCAACATTGGACTTGGGGAAGCTAAGAGGTTGGGGACACTTGGCCTTCCAGTTGACCCCAACATAACCATTCCTTCATAAATTCATGCACCACATAGTAGGGGTTTTTTGGTCAAGACTAAGAGGAATTGCTATCCAAATTCTCATGTGAATATTGAGAATGAACCAGAGAGCTAAATGGAATGTTTTTTTTCCCATTTGAGTTTCCAGGGTAAATGGTTTGAGAGGAACCAAGTTGAAATCAAGTTCCCTCATCTATCCTTTAAAAGCTTTTGGGGAACAAAATCCTCCTAGTGGGAAACACTTGGAGGTGACCACTAGAGGTTTCAAGAAAGGTTGGAGTTTTACTTGATCACTCATTCCTAACATGGATCTTAATTCACGGATGCCTCACTCATACCATTGTCGCTGCTTTCATCATAATCTTCCTTACTTTTAGTCTTCTTTTTCTAGCTTTTGTTCTTGCTCTTACTCTTGATTTTTCAATTCATGTCCAACTTTCAAGAGGTCAATAGTTGAGACCAACCATGCCGCAATCCCAATGAATTTTGAGAATTGTTGTGGTTGTGCAATTCATAGAAAACAAAGGGAAACAAACTAGAAGACCAGGCCACCTCGTATTCGCCCCAAATAAGTTGCCAAATAGAGCATTCCCACACCAATCTAAGTCATCACAAGTATGACACCGATCTAAGCCATCACAAGTCCGAAAAGTATGCTATCTAAGCTTATTTGTCCATCCATCCTTCCAAAGCTCGCCATCACCTCCACTTCTATTTCTATTTTCCAATTGGCAATGTCTTCCTCCACCTCCACCTCCACCGCTCCCTCCATCTTGGTTATTGCATCTCCTAGCAATAACAATTATCATGATGTCTTCATAAGCCATAGCAGCTCCAACGTGAAAAATACGTTCATTAGCTATCTCTACCATCGCCTCCTATCACATGGTTTGACGGTGTTTCTGGACAATCATGAATTGCAACAAGGAGATAATTTAAATTCTCAAATACGTGGTGTTGTCTGAAACGCCTATGTTCATGTTGCAAGTTTTTCTCCATGAAATGTGGAATCAAAATGAGCTATTTCACACACTAGAGTGAGTGACTCCCACTTCCCAACGAAATAGCCCGGAATAATATTACTTTGTTTTTATCTTTGTTTCAAGCTGGAAATCCCACCTCCACGGAGAACAATATGATCTCTCTCATTTATAGCACTGACTCTTAGGATCAGCAGATCACAGGACCAAAGAGTTCATACTTTGGTCAATTCATAAGTGATTGTGCAAAGAGTCGAAACTCAGATATGAAGCTGGATAACACTCGGGGCTTGTTTGGTCAAGCTACTTATATTAAAGGTTTTTATATCTCTTCAGATTGCCCTACTTTGAATCTAATAAGATTTTTTAATTTTCAGATTGCCCTACTTTGAATGGAATAAGCTAAAATTCTAGTAAACAGAAGTTTTTTTCTCAATATGTTGTTCACATTCCAGTTTAAAAAATCAAATTGTGATGATTCAAATTGCAGTAAGGTTTTAATATCTTTTCAGATTACCCAAATCTGAATCAAATAAGCCTTAAGCCTATAGCCAACAAAAAATTTTCTCAATTTTTTGTTCAAACTCCAATTTAAAAAAAAAAACAAGTTGTGTTGATTCAAATTGAAGTATGGAGTTCCTTAAATGTGAAAGAAAAGCTAAAAATTCATCTACAATATCCAAATTGTAAAATTACAATTTCGATTATCCAAATTGTAACTTTTCATCAACTCGTTCAATCGATGGGAGAAGTTGTTTACTAAACGTTTAGTGGGTTGCTTTTCGATCTGATGCTACTAGATATAGAAAGATAATAATAGCTTATGTTTTCCGATATAGAAGAATGTATAATATAACGTACAGGAACGTGAGAGTCTTCTGCAACGCTTTCACCATCCCTGCCCCACAGACTGCATCCAAACACTGTGCCACAATGTGAAATACCCCTCGATTCAAAGTCACCTTCCGATCAACAAACAATCTAAACGTGACATGTTAAACATAGGAATCCAAATTATTAAACTGTGATTTTATACAAGTTTTGTAAAGCAAAACACTCAAAGTCATAATTTACCAAAAGATTTTATGATCATTTTTGTCATTTTAATCTTGAAAGCATTTGCAATATATTAATGAGTTTTTAGTTTCTCAAGAATCTTTTGCAAATCAAAACAAAGGAATGAATCTTAATGAAGATACAAAGTGTGGTGATGTTAATGATTCACAACATGAGAACCATCTTCATCTTCATGCACATTTGATAAATTGTGGAGCAAAGAGAAATGCAGAGAGAAAGAATAGAACAGTATATTGAAATGTATGAAGAAGTACAGAACTCAGAAGAACATTCCAATGTAAGATGGTTGAGCTATATATGCTCAAGCAAGACGAAAATAGAAAGTACAACTGTCCAGTACAGCTGGCAGTGTACGGTCATATTGTTGAGGGTACAATATATTTAACACTCCCTCTTAGACTCAACAGTTACAATCATCAGCACTGACTATGCCTAAGTGTTGTCTCTGAAAATCAAAGACTGACTTTCCTAGTGGCTTGGTGAAGATATCAGCAAGCTGATCTCGAGAACCACAAAATTGGAGTGCAATATCCCCATTATTGACTAGCTCGCGTATGAAATGAAACCGAGTGTCAATGTGTTTACTTTTCTTGTGAAACACATGGTTCTTGGATAATGCAATTGCTGATGTATTGTCACAGAAAATAGGAGTTGGATCCTTTTCTGTTTGTGACATGTCTTTCAATAATCTTYTCAGCCACACAGCTTGACATGAAGCTGAGGTAGCAGCTACATACTCTGCCTCTGCAGAAGATATTGATACTATTGGCTGCTTCTTCGATGCCCATGAAATCAGGTTCGTGCCCAGTTGAAAAACATATCCTGATGTGCTTTTCCTGTCATCTAGGCTGCCTGCAAAGTCACTATCTATGTAACCAGAGAGTTGATTACAATCAGATGTAGTGTACCATAAGCCAAAATGTAGTGTTCCTGCTACATATCTCAAAATTCGTTTTGTCATTTTCCAGTGTGAATCCTTGGGTGATTCCATGAATCTGGAAACAAGGCTAGTTGCATACATGATGTCAGGCATAGTTGCTGTAAGATACAACAAACTGCCTACTAAACTTTTGTATAAAGTAGAATCCATTGTAGGACCTTCATCATTCTTGCTCAACTTTGTGCCTAAAGGTATGGGGGTTTCTGCTGGATTGCATCATTCCATGCGAAACCGTTTGATGATGTCTGCTGCATACTTTTGTTGACAGACAAAAATGCCTTTGGCTGATTGATGAACCTCAA
>ML777108.1:0-28594 GCA_009831015.1 Picea engelmannii | reverse complement strand
TTTCTTTGACCTTGGAAATTCTGATTTGGATATTGTTGTCTGTTCCCTCCACTGGTATGAGGGTTACCTTGATTGTTCCCTCTTCCTCTACTTCTTCCTCTGCCTTTCCCTCTTCTGAATGAGAACTGAGTTTGGAAGGCATTCGAGATTGACTCATCTGTGAGATGTAGTCTTGTCTCATGTGTCACCAGAGAACCAATTAGTTCATCTGTTGAGAATTTTGACAGATCCTTGGATTCAAGGATGGCTGTGACAACCATTTCAAATTTCCTGGGTAAACTTCTGAGAATTTTCTCAACTATTCGTTGATCAGTGATGGTTTCACCAATCAGTCTGATCTGGTTCACGATGCCCATGACTCTGGTCATGAATTGATCCACTGTTTCATACTCTGTCATCCTGAGAGTCTCAAATTGTGTCCACAAGGACTGCAGTTTAACTATTTTTACCCTGTCATTTCCTTGGTAGGACGTTTTGAGGATGTCCCAGGCCTGTTTGGAAGTACCAGTGCCTATGATTTTCGAGAATATCGAATCATCCACAGAGTTCTGTATCCATAATTTTGCTTTGTTTTCCTTGGTCCTCAGAGTTGCTTGAGCAATTCTCTGCGCATTTGTCATGGCAGTGAGGGCTGCTGGATCTAGTTCTACATATCCAAGATCCACTGGTTCCCAACACTCTTATGCTTGCAAGAACGACCTCATTCGTAGAGACCAAAATTCGTAATTCTTTCCCAAAAGAATCGGACCCTGAGTTGGTCCTAGATTGCTAGACGACACCATATATAAAAAAAATTGCAGAAAAAATAGAGGGAAAAATTCGTATTTACCTCCGATCTCAGAAACGTCGATTTGTCGATGGCCGATGGGAGCTTATCGGGCTTGAATTGGCCCTTGGTTTCCTTTCAATGTGACCACACGCCTTGTATTAAAGCGCTACGGGCTTTTCCCGTTCCTTGTCGTGCAAAATGACGAAACGCGAAAAATCGCCTTTGGACTTTTCAACGGTCCAGATCTGTTGTGATCGGACGGTCCAGATCGTATCGGGATATCGCGAATCGGGATTTTGCGATTCCTGATGTCGAGGTTTTCTGTCTTCTCGATTCCGCGATCGCCGATTTTCCTATGGCACTATCCTATCGGGACTTTTCCGATTCCCCTGATCACTGCCACGAGTCCCAACAGATGGACGGTCGTGATCTTTCCTCGCGATTTCGCGATATGTTATGTCCCGGACATCTTGTCTCCAAGATCCGCGAAATGCCGAATCCCGAAAAACCAATGAAGTCGCTTATCGGGACTTTTTCGAAAGCTTCGATCTCTGCCACGCGTCCTGAACAGATGGACGGCTAGGTTTGCGTCAGGGATTTCACTGGAAAGAAACCCAATCACTTGTTCTCAGGTTTCGCGATTTTCCGAATCCCGATATGCCGATGGCGCTTTCCTCTTCGGGACTTTTTCCGAGTCCCCGGATTTGCGCCACGCGTCCTTGAAAGACGGACGGTCCTGATTCAGCCTCGGGATATCGCAACTTGCGATGCTCCGAATTGTTGTCACCTTGAAACTCCGAATGCCGATACGTTGACGATACCCTCGATGTCCGCCACGTGTCCAGAAGATATGGACAGCTGAGATCTTATCGCTATATCACGTATCGCAATTTCGCGAGTTGCGATGTCAAATTTCTTTGACAGCTTGAAACCCCGAACTCTGAAATGTCGATATGACGATGCGTTGATCTGCTGCCACCTGTCCTCTGAAATGGACAGCTGTGATCGTTTTGGGATTTCGCGATTTCGCGTATCGGAGTTTTTAGAGAGCATTTTTCTTTGCTCGTCCAACTCCCAATTCCCGATTTTGCGATGGAATAGGATCTCGCCACGTGTCTCTTGATGGATGATCAAGATGATGTCGGGATTTCTCAAGTGAAAAGTTCTCCTGTGCACTCCAAACAACTAACCGTCGTGCACCTTCTTGCTGATCTAACGGCTGTCGGGCCTTCGCGTAAGATCTGACGGCTGAAATGCTTTTGCTGTTCCGCGCTCTCCTTGTCCCTTCTGGACTGGTTTCCCGCCTTGGATCTGTTCACAAGATGAATCTTGCAATCTTAATGGCTATTCTTGGCGTGTTTGACGCGATCTTTCCCGAATTTAACGGAATTTTCTCCTATGGAAGAAAAGATTCGTGAATCTTTCAAGGATTTGAAAGAATTTCACGAATTCTTCGTTCTGTGCTTCAATCTTTAACAGATGTGAGGGAAATTTACAAGTTCTTTAAAATTTCTCGCCTCCTCCAGCTTTTCTTCGTCAATCTTTGACGATTCTTGAAAAGATTACAAGAATCTTTACTGTTTCTTCTTCTGCATTCTCTTCGTCCAGGATCTTTAGAGCGTTGTACGCTCTGCTTCCTCCTCAATCTTCTTACGGTGATCTTTAAAGAGTATTGCAGACAGCTTTCCAAACCTTGTGAAAAGTTTGTGTCGCGTTCTCTCAAGATGCGTGTAAGCTCTGCGCTGTGAGAATTGTGTGGCTCTCTAGACTGTGTGAAGAGGCTTACTGCTGAAGCTCTGATACCATGATAAATTGTGGAGCAAAGAGAAATGCAGAGAGAAAGAATAGAACAATATATTGAAATGTATGAAGAAGTACAGAACTCAGAAGAACATTCCAATGTAAGATGGTTGAGCTATATATGCTCAAGCAAGACGAAAATAGAAAGTACAACTGTCCAGTACAGCTGGCAGTGTATGTTCATACTATTGAGGGTACAATATATTTAACAACATTCACATGCCACACTGGCTTCCCCATGGATCTAATATTGCAAATGAAGATTTTGGGATTTGTTACCTTGTCATTTCTTTGGTAAATTTATAAAATTCAAACTCTAAAGTGCAACTCTCAATGGAAATATTTTAATGGGTAAATGGGAATAAATAGTTGATAATGAGTTTGGTGGGTTGTTAAAATGGTTGAGTATTTTGAATTTGTGATCGATTTTCAAGTTGGCCATCTCTATTGTGAGCCCGTCATTCGATAACATGGAGAAATGTCATAAAGTTTTACCACGAGTTGTTCCTTCAACTATTAAAAATAGTTGATAAAAGTTAAAACACTCCAATATATAAATTCTCACTATGAATGTAAAATGGTTAATATTTTTGGAGTTGGGTAAAGTTGGGTGCATCGAAAGTCCATGCAGATGTACAATTAGGCCTTTAGTGGCAATGTTATCATTTCAACCTTTTTCGAGGAATGAATGGGCCTTGGTGGATGCATCGTTAAAGTAATTTGTCTCCCTCTATTTTAAAAAATTCAACCAATAGGCATGGATATTTACATGGATTATAGGGTTGATTGAATTGTGTGTTTTTGGATGGAGCATGGGGGTTTCAAGAATAAGTCCCTAGCAGTTATATTTATGATGTTATATCTTCACTCTCTTTGTTGGGGTGAGATTTGAAGGGATAGTGTATATAAGTTATATTTATGATGTTATATCTTCACTCTCTTTGTTGGGGTGAGATTTGAAGGGATAGTGTATATAGGGAAGCTTCTCGGGCATAAATATATTCATTTATCCATAACTAAATACAGAGTAATAAGCTTTGAAGAGTGAAATAGATACACATTCATATCATAACATACATATTAGATTGCAGAGAGAAAAGACTTTGTATTTTATTTATTAACTTCCAGTGCATATATATACACAAACTCATAACAAAGAACTGCATTGTGCGCTTTAAACTCATACAACAATTATTACATAGATCCACGTCATGCGCCCCAGTCTCATTCATTCATTCCTACACAGTTCTAACTCTATTACATACTCTTATAAGACTTAGACAAAACTGGACATAAAACTTTGTCTTTATGTTCCAGTGGGCTCTTGTTACAATCATTCAACTATGTTACAATGCTCTTCTCTCTCGAGTGACTCTACTGCTCCACTCTCTTGAGTAAACACCAGATCCACACTCTATATATGTTCACATGCGGCCCCCAAATCTTCCTGGAGCGTGGCAATCCTAACTAACTTGCCAGCTCATCCATATCTTCGTCCACCATCATTTGGGTCATTATATTACTTGATTACAAAATATTCCCGAAGAAGATACACTCAGATAAGTTGCATGTGATCTTTTATTTGATTCATTGGATGCAATGCAAAACTGGGTTGGCGCACGCAATCTTCCTTTGACAAGTGTTTATGCTATCCTTCCCGGCAAGGCTGGAATTTCAAATTTATCTTACCTGTCAAGTGAAATTTTGATGATGGTCATTTGTTTTTTTTGCCCATCATTTTAGGTTTTACCCCAAATTCATGAGTGTCAAATTGTCTTGTGTTATTATATGTAAATTTGATTGAATGGATACTCAATTAACTATTAACACTTTATGTAAACTAGGAGTATGGACTAATTAAATTTGAAGGATTGAGAATCTGAAACTAATTAAATTTTGTTTATTGTTATATTTAATCCTCCAACAAACCTTTGCCCAACTCCTCTTTAGTGTGAGGCCTAGGTAGGTGACACATTTATGACAGGTACACTATGAAGTGGAACGTCAAACTGACGGATTAGGTTTTTTTATACCAGTAAGTTTTGACGTGTGGATTTTGTATCCACATGTCAAATACGTCTAAAAACCAAAAAAACATCTCGTTAAACATCAAATTCCATGCCTACTTCTCGACATCCTTCATGGGTGTGCACAATATTGATCTGTGTCGCACGCAACTTCCCCCCACAACCTTGGGTGCCAACAATGACAACACCATTTGGTATTGCATTGGGAATTGAGATCTCATCAAGTTACAATGAGAACAGCCTCACCACACTGATTGTTGAAGGAGTATTTAATGCGGTGTTTTCTGGAATTCTGATATAAATGGATTTTGTGGATCTTCTTGCTGCCAGTTTTATTAACTCATCTGGAATGCAGAAAAATGGAGCCTTTCAAATGTGCTCATATATCATTCTCTTTTGGGTGTAGAATTTATGTCTTTCAGTGCCAAACGAGCTTGAAATTTTACCTAAAAAGAGGTTTTGTCAATGTAATCAAGTTCACATAAGTCTATTATCTTATTCATTGTACCAAGGAAGCTCCACTAAAAAGATGTCGACATATAGGTTTCTTGTTCTTGGGTTTTTCTACTAGAGTACGACATGAACCCTTTCTGCGAGCACGAGCATTATGTAGCAGTCTATTTAAGACTTTTGTATTTTGTTGGGGGTGTATGAAGGAAGCTCCACTAAACAGAAAACTACAAGATGGTAATTAGTAAGACCATTTTCTAGACATAAAACGTTAATTGTTTGTGATTTGGGATATGCCACATGGAAGAAATGAAATTGTTAGTTTTTTATATTTCCATCCCATTAGTGTGAACCTTACAAACAAGCTAGGATTTTACTAATCCTAGCGGTAAATAATAGATAGAAGAAGAGAAGGAGGTGGAGGAGGGCAATGTGCGCCTTCTATGAAATCCAATTTCATTTGGTTAAAGAAGAAATTTGGGAATGTTTATTTGAGGTAATTTGGACTATGTGAGAGACATGAAAATGATTAAAACATTGAAAGAATATGTAGCATGCTATGTTTATTTTTATTTTTCTATTTTTGTATAGGATATATAAGTTTTGTCAAGGTTACTACAGGATATATGATTTATATTTTAGGGTTTATGAGCCAAGGTTAAACACTGTGATCTTCTCTCTCTAGTGAACATAGGACAATTTGGTTGAATTCTTGGATTGTCCACTGGATGACCAGCAGATCTAGTTTGATCTAGTGGATATCCATGTCTCTCATGACTCACACCTATTCAATCCATTGGTGACATGGACTAGGCTCGTGGAAGAAGACAATTATGAACTTTTGGGTGAGATGGCAAGGGATTGGACTAGATGTTAGGTTGTTGACTTGGCCTCCCCGAACAATGAACCACATGTTATAGTTGCATCACCATGGCATGGTTTTCAATCTCCACAGAAGGTTCTGGAGCGTATGCCTTAGGAGATCATATGAGCCAAGGAAATCATCCCCCACATAGAAAACCATTAAGGGAATTAAATCTGGCATAGAAGATTATACCCCATGCATTTAGGTCAATTGACTCAACTCCTCTAGATTTGATATATGTATCATTTAGCTCTAGGTGTGACATAGGAAGATTTGATCACTGTTATAACCAAGATCGTGAATTTGTTGGCAGTTGTTTAATGGGTGATCTTATTAATGGTATCTCCTCCATTAATCCCAAGGCCTCATCATAAGAAGGCTTGGGAACATGAGGAGGACTAAGGAATCCCTGAAAGTGTAGGAAATGCATCTCTTGAAAGCCATAAATTATTAACATCTATATTGGAGATAGTATTAACCTCAATGAGATAATGGAATTGGAGGCTTCTGCACTCATTGGTATCTTCTCGAGTAAGAGAATGGGAGGAGACTCTAAAATCCTAATTGACAAAAAACTTTGGTGCTTTCCTTGGTTACAATCTGCAAAGTATGGTACTTTTGAAGGGATGGTTGGTTTGGACATTTCAAATTGTTCTAAATAGGTGGAAATGGGGTTCACCAGCTTTGTACCTTCAGAAATGGCATACAGATTTTGGAGCCTATTCAATCCATCTTGACTTCACTTAAGTATGGGTAAGGATGCCAATGTTTTTAAATAAATTAGGAACTCCTTGGGCCTCTACTACAAAGTGAATACCTCATTCTAAGACTGGTTATATGGGGATGACCAGAGTGTTAGTGGGTCTCAATCTATTAAATGGTTTGGATGACTCCATAATAATTCGAAAGGGCCCTGGAATTTTCTACCAAACCCTGGATTATGAAGGGATCCCCTTCAAATGACGTCAGTGTCACTAATATTTAAATCTAGTTAAATACTTCTCTCTCTATTTCAAAAGGAAAGTCTGGTTTTGAAAGACTCCCCAAGATGCAAAATATCTACCCCATTCTCCTCCGAAGAAAAATTCCTCTGAAGACATTCATAAGACCTCTCTAGAAGTAAATTTGACATCTAATACATTAGCAAAGGATATCAAAATGACACATTAGGAGCCCCTCCTAGGCCACTCTCCACAAGAACACCTTGTGATGGTTTTGGGTAAGAAAATTTCATCTCCTCTCCCTCATGTCAAAAATTCTTCTAGTCATTTTATTTTAAGATGTGGGAGGTAGGACTAGAGAACTCTTCAATGGATCATCATGGGGATTTCTTATCTAGTCTCTCTGGTATCACAATCCATTAGGCCTCCCCTCCCATTTATTTGTATGGATTAGGAGAGGCTCCTCTTCTGATCCCAAGTCGTTGGATCTCCCTTTCTCCCCCTTGAGAAGACTGTGGATACAAAAACCCCATGTGACTCCCTCTCCTCTGAGACAAGAAAGTAAAATCTAAGACATATAAATAGGGGACATGGTTATTTTGAATGAGGAATTGAGGGTGGTTTGGGACACTTAGAATAAAAAGGAACCAAATCTTGATAAAGAGGAAGGAAATGCCTCATCTCCTTAGCTCAAAAGAAATCGAACTCTAAAGTTAGAAGTGGGTGAAAACAATCCTTGTTTGAGGCCCTTAGATAAACTTCCCCTAAGGGAGTTCACAATGCAGCGACTCCAAATCTCTTGTCACTCCAATCCTTGAATTCTGATATGGGATTTCGTGTATGAGATCAATGACCCTCGTTGATCTGGATTTGATAGTCACTATCCCTCCTGAGCTTAAGGGTGTTGAAAGACACTCAGTCTTAATCGTGCATCGAAGTTTCGTATATCGGGATTTCATGACTTGCGAAGACGAGGGGTCTTTCCCTCTGGTTTCCCGGATGCCGAAACGCCGAAAATTATTCACGCTAAACCAGCTCATCCACAGAGCGCATTGGGGTTTCCTATACCGGGATTTCATGACTTGAGAAGACGAGGGGTCTTGCCCTCTGGTTTCCCGGGAGCCGAAACGCCGAAACTTATTCACACTAAACCATCTCAAACACAGAGCGCATCGAGGTTTCGTATACCAGGATTTCACGAATTGCAAAGATGAGGGGTCTTGTCCTCTGGTTTCCCAGGTGCCGAAACGTCGACCCGCAGCCATGTGTCCTGTGCCGATGGATGGTTTCGAATACTTAGGGACTTTCAGGACTTCGTCAAGTCCACTCTCCTGCCTATGCAAGGATTAAGATTGACAGTCAATAGAGCTCCAACAGGTCCTTGGATCTATGGTCATGGTTCCCATCGCTACTTGCAAAGGCTGAAGGGGTCGAGGTATTAATGCCTTCGTTCCTTCCTCTAATCTAACGGTCAGGACAAACCTCAGATCCTCTGAAAGGATCTCATCTGTTCATCTAGCAAACGAAAGGGTACTCTCTTTCAGTATTTGAAACTTGTTATCCTTCCTGAGCTTCGTCAGCTATGGAGGACTTGAGAGCTTTGCGCCCTTTCTTCTGGACTTTACTCTTAGAAGAGTCTTCAGCACAACTATTGTGCTCCTTCATCAAGGGGTTATGGGGTTCTATTTGATCGCAGAGAGCCTATGCATATTTTCACTACCTCTTATGAGCTTAACAAACTCCGTACTCCAAGGGAATTAGAACGACTAGGTGAGTAAACCATCATACATGCAACTACGCCTAAGGTCAACGAGCTCACAGTTTGTGGCTCTAGCTTAAGACACTACAAAACTCAAGAGTTTATGAGAACAAGTCATGTCTGAACCATATAATTGCTTACTTGCCTAATTATAAAATCACGTAGAAATAGAAGGGATACAGTATATCCATTAAGAATTCATTCACATTCCTGAAGGCATACGCAGTATAACCAATTCATACACAGTTACAGCTAAATTACACAGGGTAGGAAATCGTTTATCTATTATAGGTTGTTGCCAACCAACTGACTGTGGGCGTTCATCCTTCCACCTGACCATAGGCCTAGAGGCATTCATTCTTAGCACTCTGGCCACCCCCATGCCAAGCCATGATATCACCAGGGAATTCTCACACTTCTCGAGGGTTCTTCCTCCGTTTCTGCTTCTGTTTGGGTCCTATTCTCTGTAACTCAGAGCTTTCTCTCTCGGTTATGGCCTCGGCGAGGTTTTTCAAATGCTCCTCGGCGTCAAGCTTACAGCCTTCCATTTGTGACTCGCTGGAGAGCTCCGCGCATCTCCCTTGCGAGCTTACGCTCTCTTTTTTTTTACTGGTGTCTCCCCTCCCATGTGTATCCCTCTTACCCTGGAAGGTTTTTGCCAACCTATCCTATTCCTTCTGTCATAAGGAAGCTCAGGTCTGCAGGTCATTGCAGTACTTATGGTTGACAGCCCATGTTTCCATTTATGGGGGTGGTTGATTGTTCAACCACCAGTCTTTTCTTCATCAATTGATATCTTTCCTTGGGATCCGAAGGAGGTTGTCATCCTCATCATGGGAAATTTGGGGTTATTTGTCATAATGAACCCTCTCTTATAGTTTTCAAATTCTTCCTCTAGTGATATCATGGCCAGTACTTTCAAGGCTTCACCCCCACAGTCAGTCATTGGCAACTCAAACAATAATACATTTACATTGTCCTCATGCATTAGCATGGTAATTCCTATTTTATGATTAATTACAAATTGGGGGAAACAGGGTATTACAGATGGTTCCAAATGATTTCTTAACCTTGAGTTCCATAAGACTGGCCAATCCCATTTCCTCCAAGGAATTGGCCCTAAAAAGGTTAACATGAACTTATACCATTTTTGTCATTTTTCTGCAAGAACTGATGACAAATGGGGAAAAGATGGTCCATATCTATCCAAGTTTTTAAAGGACTAGGATTTCATCTATATCAAAACCATAGGATGGTCTAGGGGGTTATTCACGGGGTGGAAGATATGACTTTTCTCTATATCTAACTCTTGGAATTTTGCATCAGGGTTAGGGACCTCTCTCCTTTCTCTAGATCTAGGGAAAGAACTCACCTATATGAACCTCTACATCCCTTACTTTGAAATAATGGAATATTGGGAACACTTCTTCAACAATATGTGGCTCCATAAAGGGTCAATGGTGCTTGGAGGAGACCTAAACGCTTCCTTTGGTGCATCTAAGATTTGGGGGCATGCAACCCAAGTGGATAGCCTATATGATTTATTTATTAAAAATTTGGAATGGGTAGGAATTTTGGACACGGATCATGCCAAAATTACCCTAACTTGTACTAACATAAGGACTGGTGAGGCAAGAATATCAAAACGCTTAGATCATTTTCTGGTGTCAAAGGATTTTTTGGAGGAGGCTCTCAGAATCCATCAATGGGTCTATGATCACAATTTGGTTCTTTTGGAGGTGGTCCCTAATTAAGGAAATCCACCAAGCCCCTTCAAGTTGAACCCTAAGTGGATCAAGGAAGAGGTCTTCATCCAAAAAATCAAAAAATCTTGGACACCCTTCATTGCTATGCTCAATGAATAGTGCCCATCCAATTTCACCAAAACATGAAAAAGGTCAAGCAAACAATAATTCATTGATCAAAGGAGAAAAGGGAAAAAAATGACAGAACCTTAAGAGAAGTGGAAGAGGTCCTAGCCTCAAGTTTTTCAAAGGAAGGTTTTGGATTTTTGACTGAATATCAAAGTTTGAAGCTAAATCAACTTGAATATAAGAGAAAGAAAATAATTATTGATAAAGAGAAAGAGTGGTGTTTAAAGAGTAGGGCAACCTAGCTTCAGGTCGGAGATGACAATGCCAAATTCTTCCATATATGGTTATTAGGCTACAAATTTCTCTGATATTGTTGCTAAAGGAGTAAGTAACTTTCAAACTCTATTTAAAGATGACTCTCAAGATACAAATGTTATCATCCATTTATCTATCTTATTTCCTAGATTTGTGGAACCAAAGCATAATTAATCCCTCATGGAAGAGGCAGGGAAAGAAGAGCTTCTCAGAACTATTGAAAGTTTCTAGAAGGAGAAAAGTCTCAGGCCAAATAGCCTCCTTATTGAATTATTCCTTAGTTTCTATAATATCATTGAAAATGACCTCAAAGGTCTAGTGGAAGCCTCAAGATATTCCATAAAAACATTGGCATCTTTCAACACCACCTTCATAGCAATAATCCCTAAGTCTGTCAACCCAACTTGCTATGAATATTTTCAACCTATCTCGCTATGCAACAACATATACAAGATAATTTCAAAAATAATCTCAAGAAGACTAAAGGAAATTCTTTCTCGACAGATCTCCCCTATGCAGTTCAGTTTATTAGAAGGGAAACAAATATATGAGGCTATAGGGGTTTCCAGGAAGGGATCCACTTGATAAAAACTAATAATTTACAGACAATGACAATCAAAGTGGACCTCTCCAAAGATTTCAATGGAGTTGGTTATTCCTATGTCTTATACTCAGCCATATGAAATTCATTTTATAGTTCGTATCATGGGTAATGAGTTACATAAGCTTGGTCTCCTTCACTATGCTAATCAATGGAGTAACTTCACCCTTTTTCAAGCCTAAAAGTGGAATCAGTCGGGATGCCCACTATCCCCACACCTCTTTATTTTAGTATAAGAAGGGATCAACAGATATCTCAAGGCAACCTCAACAAATAACACCTTTAAAGGTATTCTAGTAGGAAAGTCTTGACATGTTTCTCATTTACTTTTTTTTATGACATTCTTATTTTCTATGATGGATCCAAAATAATGGTAGACAAACTCAAAGAGATTATGGATCTCTTCTGTGTAGCCATTGGCATGAAGATTAACCTAACCAAAACAATGATATCCTATTGGGGTCTCTCAAAGGAAAAGAAACAGCATATATCTTAGCGCTTCTCCTTTCTTGTAACAACCTTTGATATAGGTTTCAAATACTTAGGATTTTACTTAAAGGATAAACTTTATCTCAAGAGTGATTGGTAATGGCTTATTACCGAGATTGAAAAAAGATTAACAATTGGTGTAACACATGACTTACTTGTGGACGATGATTGGTCCTAGTTAAATCCATCCTCGAGGCCATCACAACTTATTGAATGTCCCTAGCTTGGATCCCGAAAGGATTCCTTGATCGAATCAAGAAAATATTCTATAGATTCATCTGGTTAGGTGTCATGTCCCCATTTTCGGATTCCCATGTTTTGCAGTCAGAGGTAGCTTTACGAGGGTTAACAATGAGCCCAAGCATTTCAGAGGAGTTGTACGAGGTCCAGGCTAGTACATTCACCACATTTCATCATCAGGATCATTTTCACATAGCTTGCTCCTGGTTCCGTGGCATTCCAACGATTTCCGTCATTTTGAGTTATTATTGGGAATATTTTAATTAATTACACTAAAGACACTATTTGGAGCTTTTTTCTTAGAAAAATACCTTAGTGTAATAGCTCGTTGGAACCAAGGTGAAATTATCTACGAGATGGGATGATAATAAGTGACTTTCAATGGTAGGAGAAGTCATAAAGGTGAAAAATCACTTTTTGAGGTTAAAAAGATGAATTAAGTATTAATAAAGTGACTTTATTAATAAAAGACGGAAATTAATAAAATACCCAACGCGGAAATATAAAAGGAGGAAAAGAAGAATTCTCCTCATTATTGATTATTATTATTATCTCTTGGAATTGGAATTGAGAGCTCTTGTGGCTTTTTGGCATTGAGTACGGAAACCCTCGGTGTACATTGGATTCGATGGTCAAATTTATCCATCCTATTCAATTCAGGTAGTAGATCATCCAGATATACTATGGGCGTTCATTATAAGGAAGAAATCACATCGGTTTCTTCATTGTGCTTCAACATGGATGTATGTTTCTTCTTTGGCAGCGAAGATTCATAGATTGAGAGCGAGATTTCTTCATGGTGGTTGAGTTTACTTGTCAGAAACAAAGATTTTGTTTGAGTGTGGGTCGAATCCCTTTGTGGAGGCCGAGTTTATTAGTAGGGGGCGAGTTACTTCTTTGTTGGGTCACGTTGAGTGTTGTAGAGGCCGATTCTCTGCATTAGAGGGTCGAACTCTCTCTGATGGGCATTTTCCTTGAGGTTGGGCGCATTCTCTTTGAAGCTGGGTGAATTTCTCCAAGTAAAAATACAGTTGGGTCGTAATAATTGTTGTTGGGCACATTATTCAGTGTAGGGGATGAGAATACTGCTCTTTGGGAGGCGATATTGACACCATAGAGAACTTGGTTCATTGTTGTGTCATTTCCTGTGTGTTGATAGCCTTCATTTGCTAGAAAAAGGAGTTGATTTCTCTTACTAGACAACTATATCATTGTGGCTAATAGCTGTTGGGTTTGCAAGCTTATTTGACAGCCAAACACAAGCCCATTCATCTCAGGAAATGCAAAGACAACCTACAGAAATTGTAGCAGGTTCCTAATAATTGTTATTGCATTGTTTATTGGGATTTTCAATGTATATCAATTGTCTTGGGTGTAATGCAATAAATATAAGCTGTTCTTGGGTAGTATTGTTGTTATTGGTTACCGTATTATTGTAGTATTATTTATGTTGTGAAATATTTGTTTGTATCTTTTTCTTGGGCCCTTGTCATATGTTTATGCATTGATATACCATCAAGAAAACTCCAATCAACAAACCATATAATAACAACAACAAAATTGGAAGGTTATATTGAGCTTTGAGGGTGTCCTCAAAGTGTTTGACGAAACTTTGCCTCAGAAAATAAGCTACAACCAATAGAGAAAGGGTTATATAGTGGAAAATACACCTACAACCTAAGTGTTCGACAAAAGTCAACACTTAGAAATACACATATATTGCTACAACAATGAAATGGGAGTTTGTCATCAAGGTGTTTGACAAAATCTATCACCCATAACACTCCAACAACACTCAATAAATGTAAAACAACAATTAGAGGGGTAATTATAGTGACATCAAAGCTCAATAGCAAAGTGTTTGACGAAAATCAACACTCAACAAAACTTTATTTTTTCCATAGCAGTGAGAAGACAATGTCCAAATATCCCTTAGGACATTACAGTGGTATTAAAGCTGGAGATATTGCCTTCTTGAGGGAAAATCAGCAGCAGTAAAGTAGTAGAAAGGATGAAGACAAGAGAGGAACGTTGGGATGAGCTTTTGTGTCAAACTTGGCAAACAAAATACTTACGGTACTATTGAGAGTATCTAGCATTAAGTGGGGAGGTTTGTGTAGCTTTGCCCTTTCAAGACTATTACACCATCAAGTCTTGGAGCCATCCCTAGGATTTGAATGAGGATCTCCTTAAAATCTTAGTGCGAGAAGATGAACAGAAAGGAGATGTTGATGATGAGCTTGATATGGAGTTGACAGTACATGATGAGGATGTGCATGAGGAGGTAGCCTTTAGAGTTATCTTATGAGGCCAGTGAATCCATCACATTTGATGGACAGATAGATGAGTAGGATGATAGCTCATGTGACGCAGATGTTGAGGATTGATCGTCTCACCTCAGCAGTGGTGATTGTAATAATCAGGGGGTTTTAGCACCTTGATATGATGTGGATATGATTTTTGAGCTGGTACACCCTTCATCATCTACAATAGAAGTTCAAGCATCTATGACAAGAGAGATACATGAGGAGGAGATTAGTATTGGTGATGCGATATAGGAGCCTCATTTGGATTTGTAGGCACGAGAGGAGAGGCATGATTCAATCATGGTTGACTCTATGCATGTTGGGTAGTATGTGAGATATGAGTCACCTCTTGTGGAGGGGCCATTAATAGCTTCGGTGGTAGTTGCAGATGTGTTGATTGGACACATATTTCAAGGACCAACCGATAGTGACATGGATGCATCCCTTGTCTTTCGAGATGGGTATATTACATATGTGTGGGATCCTGGTTCAGATGACACTAGTAGAGTGAGTGCCTAGGAAGATAGAGCAACACACACATAATACATGACGATATGTGGGGAGGAAACAATATATGAGATACTTCTAGATAGTGATGACGATGAGGTACAAGGTAGTGAGCACAACAACCCGAACAGTGAGCAGCTGCGCATGGAGGTTAGGGAGGTTGGACAACCACACAAGAAGAGTTTATACATGCGTGAGATAGAGCACATTTTAGATATGGGCTGTCGGACGGGAAATCATTTAGATGAGGACATGGATCATGGTTGGACGGATGTTACAGATGATGACCATGTGGTCATCTTGTAGGGTGTATGGTCACGGTAGGAAGCGACTCGGGATACATGGGATTGGCTCACGACAATTATTCTTGATTGGAAGTCCCACCTTTTGGTGGAATATTCCAAGGATCACTTTGCCTGCGAGTTGATGGATGGATGCATCTAGGATGACCAGTATAGGGTAGTGGATGGCATCATCTACTACAAGGACACCATATACCTCGTCTCAGAGTCTACACTTATGATTGAGATCCTGAGGACAATACATGAGACACCTATGGATGGACACCTCATGACCTGTCAACAAATCCAAGAGAGAATCTCTTGGAAGGGTCTCGAGTATAATGTGACGATACATAGGAGGGAGTGTCTGACTTTTCAACCACATGAGTTAGAGTATGATTATTAAGTAGGATTATGTCAACCCGCTCTCATTTCAGGACAAAGTTGGGAGGATGTGTTAGCACCTCTCAGCACAAGCACCAAGATGATTAGCATAGCACGGTCAGAGTCGGTTGATGTAGGGCCTAATGCACTTCTAGAGTGGATGAGAGTTCCATGGACTCTCATGATTGATCCCCTTTATTTTTAGGAGGACTCGAGAGAAGATGATGGGGTATCTACTTGGTGGCAGGATGGATTTCCTTTACCAAGGATCAATTATATGGGTGGGTTACTAGACCCGACCTATGCATGATACAATTTTTTGTAGTAGGTATGGAGCTTCTGTAGTTGGCAATTTGGGATTCCAAGGGCGGATGTTGTAGCTAAGGTATGAGGAGAAAATATATATGATCAAAGTAGCGCAGTGTCAGCATGGTGGATTCTTTTGGAAGGCAGCAGGGGGCCTTGGTGCTATAGGAGTTGTCAGGCTATCGATTGGAGTAGGGGGGAGAGCCAATGACCACTTTCATGAGCCTATTCATATGGAGCAGTGGATTATTTTTTTAGGTAAGAGACCTTATGAAGGATGGATACAGTGTTTACTTGCTCTGTTGCTTTGGAGTCTTCAAAAGTCTCCTCGTGTTGGTACTATGATGAGCAACAATGGACGCATTAGGTACTCTACAGTTCTCATATTGATTTGGGATCACAGGATCATGGTGACTAGAATTTCAGTGGTTTCCATAGGTGAGGGGACCGCTATTGATTTTCAGGCATCGGGATTGAGATATTGGTAGAGCGATTCTCTTAGGAGTTGATTGATATTTTTCTATACATGATTATTCTACCTTCCAGTAATACCCTTGAGGCTTTTTGTGTTAGCACCTTGGGGGACCATGTTTCGAGGAGAGGGTGCTTCACACTTTCCAGGTTGGTGTGGGACCCTGGGATCATTCTCAGTTTAGGATTGATTCAGCCTATTGCTCATAGGGATATGGAGGTATTGCTTGAGGACAAGCAATCTTTGGGAAGGGAGGACTATCATGTCCCCATTTTTGGATTCCCATGTTCTACAATCAAAGGTAGCTTTACGAGGAATAAATGGGGGTAACAGTGAGCCCAGACGTTTCAGAGCAGTTGTACGAGGTCCAGGCTAGTCCATTCACCATATATCATCATCAGGATCATTTTCGCACAACTCGCTCGTGGTTCTATGGCATTCCGATGATTTTTGTCATTTTGAGTTACTATTGGGCATATTTTAATTAATTACACTAAATGCACTATTTGGAGCTTGTTTCTTGGAGAAATACCTTAGTGTAATAGCTTGTTGGAATCGGGGAAAAATTATCTACATGATGGAATGATAAAAAGTGACTTTTAGTGGCCGAAGAAGTCATACATGCGAAAACTCACTTTCTGCGGTTAAAAAGGTGAATTAATTATTAATAAAGTGACTTTATTAATAAAAGACGTAAATTAATAAAATACTCAATGGGGAAATATAAAAGGAGGAAAAGAAGAATTCTCCTCATTATTGATTATTATTATCTCTTGGAATTGGAATTGAGAGCTCTCGTGGATTTGTGGCTTTCAGGACATAAACCCTCGGTGGACATTGGGTTTGATGGTGAAACTTATCCATCGTATTCAATTCAAGGAGTAGATCATCTAGATCTACTATTGGGTATTCATCATAAGGAAGAAATCACACCGGTTTCTTCATTGTGCTTCAACGTGGATGTGTGTTTCTTCTTTGGCAATGAAGATTCATAGATTGAGAGAGAGATTTCTTCATGGTGGTTGAGTTTGCTTATTGGCAACAAAGATCTTGTTTGGGTCGAATCCCTTTGTGGAGCCGAATTTATTAGTAGGGTGTGAGTTACTTCTTTGTTGTGTCGAGCAGAGTGTTGTAGAGGCCGATTCTCTGCAGTAGAGGGTCGAACTCTCTCTTATGGGCATTATTCTTGAGGTTGGGTGCATCTTCTTTGAAGATGGGCACATTTCTCCAAGTAAAAATATAGTTGGGCCATAATAATTGTTGTTGGGAACATTCTTCAGTGTAGGGGATGAGAATATTGTTGTTTGGGAGGTGATATTGACACCAGAGAGGACTTGGTTCATTGTTGTGTCATTTCCTATGTGTTGGCAGCCTTCATTTGCTAGAAAAGTAGTTGATTTCTCTTACTGGACATCTATATCGTTGTGGGTAATAACTATTGGGTTTGCAATATTATTACACAGCCAAACACAAGCCCATTCATCTCAGGAAAGGAAAAGACAACCTACAAAAATTGTAACAGGTTCCTAATAATTGTTATTGCATTGTTTGTTGGGATTTTCAATGTATATAAATTGTCTTGAGTATAATGCAATAAATATTAGCTTTGTTCTTGAGTAGTATTGTTGTTATTGGTTACAATATTATTGTAGTATTATTTCTGTTATGAATTTTATTTTTTTATCTATTTCTTGGGCACTTGTCTTATGTTTATGTAATTGATATACCATCAAGAAAACTCCAATCAACAAACCATATGATAACAACAACAAAACTGGAAGGTTACATTGAGCTTTGAGGGTGTCCTCAAAGTGTTTGAAGAAACTCTACCTCATAGAATAATCTATAGCCAATAGAGAAGAGGGTTATACAGTGGAAAAGACACCTACAGCCTAAGTGTTTGACGAAAGTCAACACTTAGAAATGCACATATATTGCTACAACAATGAAGTGGGAGTTTTGTCATCAAGGTGTTTGACAAAATCTCTCACCCATAAAACACCCATAACACTCCAACAACACTCAGTAAATGTATAACAACAATTAGAGGGGTAATTATAGTGACATTGGAGTTCAATAGCAAAGTGTTTGACGAAACTCAACACTCAATAAAACTTTATTTTTTCCACAACAGTGAGAAGACATTGTCCAAATAGCCCTTAGGACATTACATTAGGGGAAAGTGAGAAAAAAGGCATGGTGTTGGTCTCTTGGAAGAAACTTGCAATTCCAAAATGTTAAGGAAAGTGGGGGCTTAAAAATATTTTCATGTTCTTGAAAGCTCTCCCTGCTACAAATGTATAGAGGCTTCTTCAAGGGATGGTTCTATGGGTACAAGTCATAAAGGATAAATACTTTGCCCCTAATTCCATAGAGGTTTGGTTTATGATGCTAATAAAAGGTACATAAAATTCTTTGATCATCTGGAAAGAAACTACTTTGGCCTTCCCCTTGATTAGGAAATGGATGATTTGGCAAGTTGGCAAGGGGGGAAAGGTTTAGGTAGGCATTGATACTTATATTGGAGGCAAGGAATCCTACAACCTACTATCCCCCTCAACTAGGAAGTCATATTCAAATGATATCGTACCTTGCGACATATTGCAAGGGGATCGTTGGGAAAAACCAACAACAACAATGGCTCGTGTGGATGGATTTGGACCTTAGGGAGGAATTTGCAAATGTTTGGAAATCCTACACTGACAGCCTTAGGAAATTTTGTATCAACTTGAATGACGAGGGGGATGAACTTATCTGGTTTTTGAATCCCTCTAGGGGTTATGAAGCCAAAGATAGATATAAGGCCCTAATGTTAGAATGATTTGAAAACCCACTGATCTAGTGGTGGAAACCCATCTAGAAGTTCAAATGACCTAGAAGTTCAAATGATCTAGTGGGAAGTGATAAATTGGGCAGTATGGGAGATATGAGTCACCTTGTGTGGAGGGGCCATTAATAGCTCTGTTGGTAGTAACTGCAGATGCGTTGATTGGACACATATTTCAGGGACTAGCCGATAGTGACATGGATGCATCCCTTGTCTTTCGGGATGGGTATATTACAAATGTGTGGGATCTTGGCTCAGAGGACACTAGTAGAGTGAGTGCCTAGGAGGATAGAGAATCACACACATGATACATGACGATACATGGGGAGGCAACAATATATGAGATACTTCCAGATAGTGATGACAATGAGGTACAGGGCATTGAGCACAGTAGCCCAAACAATGGGAAGATGTGCATGGAGGTTAGGGAGGTTGGACAACCACACATGAAGAGTTGATACATGCATGAGACAGAGCATGTTTCAGAGATGGGTTATCGAACGGGAAATCATTTGGATGAGGACAGGGAGCATGGTTGGATGAATGTTACAGATGATGACCATGTGGTCATCTTGCAGGGTGTATGGTCACGGTAGGAAGTGACTCAGGATACATGGGATTGGCTCACGAGGATTATTCTTGATTGGAAGTCCCACCTTTTGGTGGAATATTCCAAGGATCGCTTCGCCTATGAGTTGATGGATGGATGCATCTAGGATGACCAGTATAAGGTAGTGGATGACATCATCTACTATAAAGACACCATATACCTCGTCTCAAACTCTACACATAGGATCGAGATCTTGAGGACAATACATGAGACATCTATGGATGGACACCTCATGACCTGTCAATAGATCCGAGAGAGAATCTCCTAGAAGGGTCTCGTGTATGATGTGATGAGACATAGGAGGGAGTGCTTGACTTGTTAGCCACACGAGTTAGAGTATGATTATTCAACATGATTATGGCAACCTGCTCTAATTTCAGGACTGAGTTGGGAGGATGTGTTATCACCTCTCGGCACAAGCACCGAGATGATTAGTATAGCACGGTCAAAGTTGGTTGATGCAGGGCCTAGTGCACTTCTAGAGTGGATGAGAGTTCCATGAACTCTCATGATTGATCCCATTTATTTTTGGGAGGACTCGAGAGAAGATGATGGGGTATCTACTTGGTGGCAGGATGGATTTCCTTTACCAAGGATCAATTATATGGGTGGGTTACTAGACATCGACCTCACTATGCAAGATACAATTTTTTGTAGTAGGGATGGAGCTTCTGTAGTTGGCAGTTTGGGATTCCAGGGGTGGATGTTGCAGCTAAGGTGTGAGGAGAAGATATATATGATCAGATTACAATGTCATCATGGTGGATTCTTTTGGAAGGCAGCAGGGGGCCTTGTTGCTATAGGAGTTGACATGCTATCGATTGGAGTAGGAGGGAGAGCCATCAACCACTTTCAGGAGCCTATCATATGGAGTAGCGGATTAGTTTCCTAGGTAGGAGACCTTCTAAGGGATGGATACATTGTTTACTTGCTCCGTTGCTTTGGAGTCTTCAGAAGGCTCCTCGTGTTAGTACTATGAAGGGAAGCAGTGGATATAGTAGTTATTCTACAGTTCTAAGATTGATTTGGGATCATGAGATCATGGTGACTGGAAGTTCAATGGTTTCTAGAGGTGAGGGGACTGTTATTGATTTTCAAGCATCGGGGATTGAGATCTTGGTAGAGCGATTCTCTGAGGAGTTGATTGATATTTTTCTATACATGATTATTCTACCTTCCAGTAGTACCTTTGAGGCCTTTTGTGTTAGCACCTTGGGGGATCGTGTTTCAAGGAGAGGGTGCTTCACACTTTCCAGGTTGGTGTGGGACCATGGGCTCATTCTCAGTTTAAGATTGATTCAGCCTATTGCGTGTAGGGATATGGAGGTATTTCTTGAGGACAAGCAATCTTTGGGAAGGAAAGACTATCATGTCCCCATTTTTGGATTCCCCTATTTTGCAGTTAGAGGTAGCTTTACGAGGAGTAAACGGGTCGGGTTAACAATGAGCCCATATGTTTCAGAGGAGTTGTACAAGGTCCAGGCTAGTCCATTCACCATATTTCATCATTAGGATCATTTCCACACACCTCGTTCATGGTTCCATGACATTCCGATGATTTTCGTCATTTTGAGTTATTATTGGGCATATTTTAATTAGTTACACTAAAGGAACTATTTGGAGCTTGTTTCTTGGACAAATACCTTAGTGTAATAGCTCGTTGGAACCGAGAAAAAATTATCTACATGATGGGATGATAAAAAGTGACTTTCAGTGGCCAAAGAAGTCATAAAGGTGAAAAATCACTTTTATGGGTTAAAAAGGTGAATTAATTATTAATAAAGTGACTTCATTAACAAAAGACGAAAATTAATAAAACAATCAATGGGGAAACATCAAAAGAGGAAAAGAAGAATTCTCCTCATTATTGATTATTATTATCTCTTGGAATTGGAATTGGAATTGAGAGCTCTCATGGATTTTTGGCGTCGAGGACGGAAACCCTCGGCAGACATTAGATTCGATGGTGAAACTTATCCATCCTATTCAATTCAGAGAGTAGATCATCTAGATCTACTATTGGGCGTTCATCATAAGGAAGAAATCACACCGATTTCTTTATTGGGCTTCAACGTGGATGTACGTTTATTCTTTGGCAGCGAAGACTCATAGATTGAGAGAGATATTTCTTCATGGTGGTTGAGTTTGCTTGTCAGCAACAGATATTTTGTTTGAGTGTGGGTCAAATCCCTTTGTGGAGGACGATTTTATTAGTAGGGGGCGTGTTAATTCTTTTATGGGTCGAGCTGAGTGTTGTAGAGGTTGATTCTCTGTAGTAGAGGGTCAAACTCTCTCTGTTGGGCGTTTTCCTTGAGGTTGGGTGCATTCTCTTTGAAGTTGGGTGCATTTCTCCAAGTAAAAATATAGTTGGGTTGTAATAATTGTTGTTGGGCACATTCTTCAGTGCAGGGAATGCGAATACTATTGTTTGGGAGGTGATATTGACACTAGAGAGGACTTGGTTCAATGTTGTGGCATTTCCTATGTGTTGGTAGCCTTCATTTGCTAGAAAAAGGAGTTGATTTCTCTTATTGGACATCTATATCATTGTGGGTAATAGTTGTTGGGTTTGCAATCTTATTTGACAGCCAAACACAAGCCCATTCATCCCAAGAAAGGCAAAGACAACCTACAAAAATTGTAACAGGTTCCTAATAATTGTTATTTCATTGTTTGTTGGGATTTTCAATGTATATCCAATGTCTTAAGTATAATGCAATAAATATCAACTCTACACTTTTGTAGTATTGTTGTTATTGGTTGTAGTATTATTGTAGTATTATTTTTGTTATGAAATATTTGTTTGTATCTATTTCTTGGGCACTTGTCATATGTTTATGCATTGATATACCATCAAGAAAAATCCAATCAACAAACCATATGATAACAACAACAAAACTGGAAGGCTACATTGAGCTTTGAGGGTGTCCTCAAAGTGTTTGAAGAAACTCTGCCTTAGAAAATAAGCTACAACCAATAGAGAAGAGGGTTATACAGTGGAAAAGACACCTATACCCTAATTGTTTGACCACAGTCAACACTTATAAATACACATATATTGCTACAACAATGAAGTGGGAGTTTTTTCATCAAGGTGTTTGACAAAATCTATCACCCAAAAAAAAACCATAACACTCCAACAACACTCAGTAAATGTATAACAACAATTAGAGGGGTAATTATAGTGACATCAAAGCTCAATAGCAAAGTGTTTGACGAAAGTCAACACTGAACAAAACTTTATTTTTTCCACAATAGTGAGAAGACAGTGTCCAAATAGCCCTTAGGACATTACATTAGGGGAAAGAGAGAAAAAAGGAATGGTGTTGGTCTCTTGGAAGAAACTTGCAATTCTAAAATGTTAAGGAAAGTGGGGGCTTAAAAATATTTTCATGTTCTTGAAAGCTCTCGCTGCTACAAATGTATGGAGGCTTCTTCAAGGGATGTGTCTATGGGTACAAGTCATAAAGGATAAATACTTTTCCCCTAATTCCATAGAGGATTGGTTTAGGATGCCAATAAAAGATACATAAAATTATTTGATCATCTGGAAAGAAACTACTTTGGCTTTCCCCTTGATTAGGAAATGGATGATTTGGCAAGTCGACAAGGGGAAATTTTTTTAGGTAGGCCTTGATCCTTGGATTGGAAGCAAGGACTCCTACAACCTACTATCCCCCCCTCAACTAGGAACTCAGATTCAAATGATACCGTACCTTGCGACATATTGCAAGGGGATCATTGGGAATAACCAACAACAATAATGGTTCACGTGGATGGATTTCGACCTTAGGGAGGAATTTGAAATTTTTTGGAATTCCTACAATGACAACCTTAGGAAATTTTGTATCAACTTGAACGATAAGGATGATGAACTTATCTAGTTTTTGAATCCCTCTGGGGATTATGAACCCAAATCTAGATACAAGGCCCTAACATTAGAATTATTTGAGAACCCATTGATCTAGTGGTGGAAACCCATATAGAAGTTCAAATGACCTACAAAATAAAAATTATCCTCAACAACAAGGCCCTTACTTGGGATATTTTTCAAAAAAGAAGTTTCGAGGGACCAAGTAGGTGTTATCTTTGTGAAGCAGATCTTGAAACCAACACACATCTCCTCATTTCCTACCCTTACTTGAAAAAAGTCTGGAAAGAAATCAAATACCTAACAAGACTTCACAACATGTGGGAAGGGGACTCCATTGAAGAAACTCTCCCCCTCACTTATGCTTGGGGAATCTGGTTGACCAGAAATTCCAAATCATTTGAGAGTACAAATACTCTACCTCTCAAATGTGCCACTCAAAGCATCGATATTCTAAGTGTTTATCCTCAATTCTGTAATGTCCCTACCCATCACTGTCACAAAATTTCCTTGATGTTGTAGTAATTAATGAGTGTTTTTGGGTGTTGACTTTCTTCTAACACTTAGGATGTAGGTGTATTTTCACTGTAATAACTCTTTGTTTGTTGTTGTTTAGAGTTATGTGTTTGTTGGTGGTTATCATACTATGACTTTCAATGGATAATGAGAGTGGGATGCCAAGAGATGTATTCACATTTCATATAACATCATAACAACAAATTATAAACAAAAAATAACTCACAAAGACACCATTAACAACAGATGAATACCCTCAAATAGACCTAAGCTTATCATTTCTCTAACCTGTTACAAGATGGCCATTATTTGAGCCTCAAATAATCTTCTTCTAAAAGGGAATGGATCCCCACAAAATGCAAAACTGACCCACAAAATTTATAACACACATCAACAAGGGGAATCAGCCTCCACAACTAGTAAACTTGATTTTCCCAACAAATTGACAGCTCCAGCAAGGACGAACGGTCTTCCTGGTCAACAATATCGTCTCAAGCAAGAAAGTACGACCTCTTCCCCTAGGAGCACGACCTCTTCTCTCTAGATCTCCGCCCCTTTGAGAGATAACACCTTCCTCACACAGAAAATCAGTCAACAGAGATGAAATCGACCCTTCCACAATGACTACGACCTGAATGCAAAATATTTCGGTCTAGAAGGAGAGGATCATTCCCTCTCTAATATATCTCGACCCCCTAACAGAAGAAAACATTGCCACAATCCTCAACTCATCATTCTTGAATGAAATTGACCTCTACAAAGAAAACCCAACTGCCAAATAGTGAATGTCTCAACCAAAATGAAGCATTGTGAAAAAATTTGAGTGATTTTGTCTCTATGACTAGATAGGGTGGATAGTCTCACCACCAAAACCAAACTTTCTCCTCTAGGGCGCCCTCATTCTCCTTTTATTTCCTCATTGACCATCTTCGGACCCTTTTTCCCTTTTAATAAAGTAAAACGAATTTATAAACTCAAGTCACTTAAAAACCCCTTTTTAATTAATTACTCAATCTCACTTTTTTTAAAGTTACTTTTCCGCTCCGATGACATTAAATAATTAAATAATTAATCCCCCTTTTTCCACTAACTATAGCCTACGAGAATCACTTGGGATATTATGTCAATCTCCCGAAGAGATCATTTGGAAAGGGACATTACACATTCTCCTCTCCTCCTCCTCATAATTGAGTTTCATTAGGACAAATCAATGAAGAAATTCCCTGATATTACTTTGATGGAGCCTCTCAAGGCACTCCATGTAGAGGAGGGGTTGGGGGAATTATTTACCTCTCCCCAAATCACACTATCTCATTCAAATCTAGAATTGAACATGACACAAACAATTATAATAACTCTTGGCTCTCAAACAGGTCCTCATTCTAGCCCTTGAAAAAGATGTTTCACAAATTCAAATTCTGGGAGACGCTCTATTAGTCATTCAATGAATGAAAGAACATTTGCAATGAATGAAAGGAGACTTAACCTTGAAATTTTTTATGCTACAACCTTTATTTTGAGATATCAAGAATTTGCAATCAACTTTCACTCAACTCTCCTTTGCACATGTTAGTAGGGACACAAATATCGAAACATGAGAGAAAAAAAATTTCAGGGGTAAGAGATAGATATATGAAAGTTTTAGAGCAAGATAGTTTATTTTTCAGGGGTAAGAGATAGATATATGAAAGTTTTAGAGCAAGATAGTTTATTTTTCAGGGGTAAGAGATAGATATATGAAAGTTTTAGAGAAAGATGGTTTATTTTTTTTACCTATATTTAACTGCTCATGAAAATTGTTAAGTCTCTATGTATAAGGATTTTATGAGGCACTCTCAAATACCTCACTGTTATGACCAAGGGGGGCATATATATGGCTAAATGTATATGATATGACCCCAAGGGGGGGCATATATGGGCCTAAATGTACACGTAATGTGTAAATACATATGTAATAGGGTCGACCTAGTGATAAAGGGGCCTCATGTGCAAGTGCGAATAGTTATATATAATATATCATGCATTCATTATTGACATGCGAATTGTGAAGTATGAAAGGTATTTGGTTATTTGGAGGGGGTTCCCCTATTCTTTAAGGAGTTATTGTGTAAATTATCTATATTGGAGTTGTGCTGCATGTTTACATTCTGTACATGGTGTGTACTTCAATCATTTTATGATATTGTAAGCATTTGGTTCATAACATTTGGTATCAGAGCTCAAGGTCTTGGGGTTTCGCTGCTACATCTGAGACACCTTGGAATTTTCGCTATAACTTTTTTCCTAAGACGTTTCAGAAGGAACCCCTTGGAGGATATTTATTAGACGGATCATGGTATGTGGGGTTAAAATTTCAGCTCCTGAGGCCGTATAGTTTCAGAGATATAGCCTATGTAAGATAGGGTTTGGGAATCATCCTAAATTTAGTCATCGCGGAATTTTCACTATACAATTTTTTATGTACCATTTCAAACCCTAAAATCCGTAGGATATTCATAAAAAATATCAATATATCTGTGATAAAAATTTTAGCTTCTGGGTCATCCTAATTTTGTAGATACACCCTGTGTAATATAGGGTAGCTGACTGGTCCTATTGACTAGTCTCAAACAAGTGTTCCGGGTAAAACAACCGTAACTTCTTCATAGAGAATCCAAATTGAGTGAAACCAGTTGAATTGAATAGTAGACATGCCATATTATTTATGGTACAATGTTCAGAATTTTATATCAATTATTGGGCACGGGGAACATTGTACAAGTGCTCTCTACCAGAAAGGACAAAAATCAGCAAGATGTGGGGAAGTTATCATAACTTCTACTTGGCACATCCAATTTTGGTCAGACCTGTGGAATTACAGAAAATAAATTTCATAGTAATACAGGTCTCAATTTCAGACTAAGAAGGGCCTGAATTTCAGAGATACATCATAAGTAAAGCCGACCAGGAGGACATACTCCAAATCAAGGTTTCAAAGGTATGTTCACTTAAAACTATCATAACTTTTGATTGGAATGTCCGATTGAGCTGTTTCAAAATCCATTGGAAAGATAACACATAGAAGAGAATATTGGAACAAGTATTACAACTATTTGAGATATTTATCCTTAATATATTTAGGTTGTGATTTTAGGGTTGGGATTAGACCTCAATTAAGAATCACTGGAAATACCTAAATTTACAGGAGATGAAGATAAACATGAAATCAATCCTATGGAATGGTTGAGGTTGGTAAAAGAATATAATATGACTCCTAGGAAATCAAGAGATTATTTTTTTGATGAAGATTGGAAGTGGTGGATGAGTGTTGATCAAAATACTAGATGACACTACACATGGGAAGAATTTGAAAAACTCTTCTCAGATAAATGGATTAGGGATAAAAAAAAATGGAGGAATTGTATAGAATTTAAGCTGAATTAAAAGAAGCAAAGGAAGATATTAATAATAAGGGTGAGGAGCTATCTAAGATAATATCCCTTAATGAATCACTCATTAAGGAGGTTAAGAACCTAAAGCAAGAAAAGACTAGCAAAGGCAAGTCAGAAAAAGATGAATCAAGAGAAGATTTGAAAAAGAAAGATGATGAGATATGTAGATTACGAAGCCATAATAAAAAAACTATTGGATGAGGTTAAGAGATTGAAAGAAGAAAAGAAGAATTGTCAAAATAAAGAAGAAAGAAGAATCTTGGATGAAGAATCTACCAAAAGTCTGCAAGAGGAAATTTGCAAGAAGGTTGAGGAATCCTTAAATACGGATGAGGTAAAGTGAGAAATGCAAGCCTGAATTGAAGAAGGACATTAGAATTTGTTAGATGGGATCACATTGCAACTTCAAAAGGAGAAAGAATACAAGATTCAAGAAGGTCAACAAAAGATACTTGAAGAAGTTGAACTCCATCTAGAGGATGTACATGCCAAATATGATAGTATTATCTCGAAGGCTAGAGTGATCAAAGACCAAACAAAGATGATCGAGGACTCCATTGTCGCTGAAAATAAGATAGATGAAATGCATGTGCAGAGTGATGGAAGACCATCAAATGTGAAACCATATCGACACCCTCATTACCAAGAAACATTTCAAGGAAGACAAGAAGGACGATATCAACATTCTAAAGGAAGAAGATGGAATACTTGTCAATATTCATGGAACAAGGGATCACCAAACTACTCTTCAACAAGCTATTATCATAGACCAACAACAACCACAAATTGGAGAAGCTTCAACAAAAATACATGGAATCAAAGGAAAGAAAATTATTCAACAACTAAACACCAAGGATTAAGACCGAAAAAAATTGATTTTGGATGGATAAATCATCAACAATGGAATGAAGAAAGTGTTAATGTTTAAGCCATTATTATAGTTCTTTGCATTTCAATAGATAACAATAGCATAATACAAGATCACTGAGAAATACACAATCACAAGAGACATA
>ML777107.1:1244184-1256258 GCA_009831015.1 Picea engelmannii | reverse complement strand
AAATTGCTCATATTGAATATAAGATAGTCACTGATTTATATGAGGTATTAACCAAGATTGCACGTATTAGTTTCCTTGTTGTGTTGTCTCAAGCAGGTGCTCTTCTTTTCTTTGGTTATACTCTATTATTGGTTGTTTAGTCGAGACTATCTGATTGGCGGTAATCTATGAAGGGGAACTTCGTCTTTGTGTTGTTAGCCTTTGCCCTTTCAAAACCCCAGGTTACCGGGGATGTCTCCCCTGGGCCTAGCCTCCCTAAATAGAAAGAACCTCCCCATTGTGGTGACATTGGGTGGGGAAGGTTCCTATTTCGCCAGTTTGACCTACTACACCTTAGCCTTTCTTGTGTCTACAAACTGTGCGATAACATGCCCAACCTACAACTTGTGCGATAATAGTGCCCTAAGTAGATTAGTGGAATAGGGAAATAACAAGCTCTTGTGAGCATTAGAATAGAGAGAGTTGTTTCATTTCTTGTTCCCTTTGACATTTTAGCTCATGTCTTGTTTTAGAGTTGTTTTTGATGTATTAGACTTTATGGACATTGTGATTATTGATTTCATTATCTTATGTGGGATTTTGGGGTGAGAGTCTTGACCTATCCTACCACATGTTCTCATCTTTTTCATAGCGAGTTGTAGCAGGTGTTTACAGATTCTGGATTTCTCATGCACCCTTTAGGTCAAAGCCAGTTGTTACCCCTCATATTGTATGAGGCCTTATATCATGTTTGAAGACCCTACCCAAGCAAGTTGCATTTGGAGTATATTGATCCCAGAGTCAGTTTTTATTGTGTGGATTCATTAACATCAGGGATGATCATCTATTTGGCATTTTCATAACACATGTTAGAGGATTACAATATGTTTTGGTTGAGTACTTGTATAGATGAGAGGCATATCACTTGTGCACACTTTCCTAGATTGTTTCCCTTGTGACAATTCATTTGTTGACGACTTTGTGGGTGTTGAGGCATACTAGAGAGAGTAGTTTGCTTGTACATTTGTTCGGTTTGTATTGTCCCCTAGAGAGCTCTTTTGGAGGTTGTGACATCTTTGTATCATATATTATTGAGCGCCTTGGATGGAAGGTGTTTACTATCCTATTTTGGGGATCCTTCATTATGTTTTGTGGTATGCCTAGTGGAGCAACCCTCATTTGCAGATATTTCTAGATTGATTTACCCCTCTCATGGCTATATATTGGATGATGTGTCATGATTTTTCCTCGTTGGAGGAATGCCCTAGCACATGTCAACACTTTTAGCATTGGGATGGAAACTTGGTATGGTTGACTCCTTATTTTGGTGGAGCTCTTACTTGGTTTCAAATTTCAACTCCTTGGCTCAACTTTTGAGGCATGGCTACTCTATATTGCATATTTGACTAGTCATGGATCTAGAGATTATTTTGAGGATTATGCACATAGATCTACACTAGCATGTGGTTTGATGCCTCCTTCATTCATGGCTCTAGTATTTGGTGTTGATGTTTGTAGCATTGGACAGGCACTTCCACACAAGTCTAAGTGTCTAGACGTGTGGAAGTCGTCCAAAGCCATCAACCTTGGTAATTTAATTTAATTAAAGGAATTATTAAAGTAAAGTGTGTTTTATAATTAAAGTGAGTTTAATTTAATGAAATGCTAAAGTTATTAGCATTAGTGAATTAAATGAATCTTAGCCATTGATCTCAAGTGAGTTGAGATCTAATCTCAACCGTTGATCACTTTGGAGATTAGGATTATGTTTGATTCGATCATAACTCAAGATTATAAAAGAAAATCTAGGTGAAGGAGAAAGACATCCACCTGGGAGAAAAGAAGGACTTTTGCTCAAGTGATTGAGTCGTGAAGGACTGTGACTCAAGGGGATCAAGGACAAGAGCAAAGAAGGACTTTTGCTCAAGTGCTTGAGTCACGAAGGACTATGATTCAAGGGGATCTCAGTAAAAGTGAAGAAGGACTTTCATCTAGAGATCAAGTCCAAAGGAAGAAAGTGCAGGTATTGTAGCAAGGAGAAGAAAACCCAGCAGCCAAAAATCAAAGGATAGATTTCTAGGGAGCAGATCTAAGGTACCAACAAACTGATCTAGTAGATTTGAGGTACCAGCAAATATATCTAGTAGATCTGAGGTACCAGCGAACAGATCTAGTGCAAATCTGAGGTACCAGCGGGCATATCTAGTAGATTTGAGGTACCAACGAACAGATCTAGTGCAAATCTGAGGTACCAACGAGCATATCTAGCAGATCTGAGGTACCAACAGGAAAATCTAGCAGATCTGAGGTACCAACAGGAAAATCTAGCAGATCTGAGGTACCAACAGATACATTTAGTGCAGAGTTGAGGTACTAGCGGACAAATTTAGTGCAGAGATGAGGTACCAGTGGACAGATCTAGTGTAGATATAAGGTATCAACAGACATATCTAGTAGAACTGAGGTACCAGCACGCAGATCTAGCAAATCTAAGGACCAGTAGGAAGATCTAGTGCAGATCTGAATGTCCAGCACAGTGGGCCATTTTCTCAGTAATGGAGCCCTTGTAGGCTTGGAGTCACTATTAATGAAAAGTTGATTTGAAGGGCATGATTTATGTGTGCATGTGTGAAGTTTGGTTTCTAGATTGCTTCCGTTGTTTTATTTCCAACCAGTATATTTTATTCTATGTGTTGTAATTTAAATTATCAGCAAAGAAAAACACAAGGTAGTAATTTATCTAGGTGTTGGGGATAGTGATATTTTTCAACATTTGGCACATGATTTGATGTCTCTTGCACCTTAGAGAAGACACCATAGAATACTTCACTATCTTGGGCATGTGTTTGGTCTTCAAAGGCCTTTGACTCCCTAATGAGAGGGAGCACTTCACTCATGGAAGTTCTATTGCACATATTTGTATGCATATTGGAAGTGCATCCCATGTGGAGATGCTACATGTGGACCTTTGATGATTTTGTATGGTCATACACCCTAGACCGAGACGTCGAGCTTGAGGATGAGACAAAAGGCATGGCCACCCTCTAATTTTCATTGTATTATGCACATTTTGACTTGTCCTTGGGAATTAGTTAGGAGATATTGTTTCTTTATGTTTTCATAGGAGATATCTTGGATCTACAACTTGGATATGATTATTTTATTTTGGAGGGTTTTGAGCTCTAACTGTTTATAAGAGAGGCTCCCTCCCACTGTAATGTTGTTGAAAGTGTGAGCAAATAAATCTACAGCTATTGTTGAAGATCTTATTGAAGGCTTGGAATGCCAAGGATTTAGTTATTTCCTTGTGTAATTGTTGTTTATAGCATTTTATTTATTCATTGTATGTATGTATATTTATGTTGGGTATTGGTGAGCACTATGTTTTGTAGATGTTGGATTCTCGTATGCTCTCCTTCCCAAAGTGAAGATCAAACACACGTCCCCATGTGGAGCCAGATGTTGACCACCTATTTCAACTAGGGGGTCAACTCCATGTACCATGAAGATATGCACCATCAGGTGCTACCAAGTCAGAGACTTGTTGGTTCTACAAGGCAGTTTTGGCCTTCAACACTTCTTTTTGTAATAAAATTTCCGCTCCCCTGCGTGGGATTATAATGTAATGGGTCTGCATCGATCATAGTTAAGTCAGTTTCCTTAGTACTTCATCATTAGAGGAGTTCCTTTCACTGAGTGTTTTTTTTCCTCATGTTATTAATTTGGCCTAACCAGCCTTATTAATTTCCCTTGAGTTTTTCACTCCTACAAATAATTCCTCCAAAGTGGTGAAAGGTGTTCTAATGGTCTAGCCCTCTGGCAGCTAGTGTCTAGGAATGTTGTAAATGAGACAAAAGGCATGGCCACCCTCTAATTTTCATTTTATTATGCACATTTTGACTTGTCCTTGGGAATTAGTTAGGAGATATTGTTTCTTTATGTTTTCATAGGAGATATCTTGGATCTACAACTTGGATATGATTATTTTATTTTGGAGGGTTTTGATCTCTAACTGCTTATAAGAGAGGCTCCCTCCCACTGTAATGTTGTTGAAAGTGTGAGCAAATAAATCTACAGCTATTGTTGAAGATCTTATTGAAGGCTTGGAATACCAAGGATTTCTTTATTTTTGATGTGCAGCATATGTTTCGGATCTATCATTGCTGAAAGTTGATGCTAAAAATTACCTGCAAAAAAATTGTTTCAAGCACTATTTGTGAAGGGTTACTCTACTCCAATAAAAGGAATTACGTGTGGGTTTTCCTTTCTTAATCCCTTTGCAATTTTATTTCTGAATGTGTCAATACCGCATCTATCATCTTTAAGAGTTGTTGCAGAATTTATGCTTCATAGCAAAACACACCCTAGTAAGCAAGTTTAAGAGGTGTAGTTTGGAAGGGGCGCCCAAGGAAATTTTGGCATTGATTAACAGAAAAGTAGGGCTGTAGCATGCTTTTGCACCTCTGTTTTGCCCTAATCACTCATAAAAAACAGCCCTCTAAGTTTGGCCTCTTGACTCCATATGCCCTAGATTGGTTTAGGCACTGGTGTTTCTTTCAACCACCTCTTAAAAATACAAAATTCATCTTTTATTTTTTCTATTTTCCTAAGTCTCAAATATACTTTGTATTTTATATATAACCTGCCACATTGTAAAGATTTCATAGATGACTTGGTCAAAGATGATCACTCACCTAGCTTTGTATTTTTTATTTGTATGTCTCATAGGAGACTTGGTCAAAGATGAACTCAGCAAATTTTGTACTTCTATATATATATATATATATATATATATAGAGAGAGAGAGAGAGAGAGCATACAACATGCACAGTTACGGCAATCTCCTTTGTACTTGCATTATTTCTTTCTTGTATGTGAATTTTTTTCCTCCCTATTTAACTATGCTCATATCAGCAAGCTCAAGCATCTTGTATAAATGAAAGCAATGCAAGAGTAAAACATTCTATTAATAATAAATGAGATCATGGGGCGGCTTGGTTAGATGGTAAAGCAGGGGTGTTTCATACACCCACCAAGGCTCACAATCCCCTAGAAACATGATTCACCCCTCGTGGTCTATCTCGCAAATGAAAGCAAGTCGTTTCAAGTGGTTGGAGCCAAGTGCAAGCCCTAGATGACTTTGGTGGAACAAATACCCAGCTGCAGCTTTGTAATGTCCCCATTTTTGGACATTATTACATTACAGAGTGTTATGCCTACCAGAGTAGCCAGATAGGGATGACAAAGAGTTCGGGAGATATTGAGGGGTTTTATTGGGCCCGACTTGCATCGTTCATCATCAGGATCCATTCTGCACAGCTTGGCTTTGGTTCCATTGCATTCCGACGATTTCCGTAATTTTGAGTTATTATGGGTCATATCTTAATTAAATTCACTAAGAAGGTCATAATGGGCATATTACTTGGAGAAACCTCTTAGTGTAATAGCTCATCGAAATTGGGACGAAGAGCATTATAGGATAAGATGATGAGAAGTGACTTTCAATAGTCGGAGAAGCCATAAGGGTGGATAAATCACTTTTTAGAGGTAAAATGGTTAATTAATTAAGTGATTTAATCAAGGAATAATAAAATAAAGTAAAAGTCATTTGGAGGGAAAAGGTCAACAGTGAATTAGGGTTTCGGGAAACTATAAAGGAAAGGCAAAGCAACCTAATTCATCATTATGCAGATTTTGACTTGTCATTGAGGAGACGCATCTCAGGAGAGATAGTTCAGTGGATTCCAGGAGGAAGACACCAGTTGGCTGATTTCGGTGTTGAGAGACACACCCTAGTCACCGGGAAGATCACACAGATCTTCCATCATTCTTCAACAGCAGTTACACAGGTTCCAGCAGCAAGGGCGCACTTATTCAGGGTGAGGGCGCAGCTTCTGAGGAGGTTCAGTGGATCGACTTGTCCCATCCAGGGAGAGTTCAAAGATTCCCCTCTGAACCAATTGAGAGGAAGGAAAGGCGCATCTTTTGCCTAGTTCCTCGTCATATTCCGATGAAGGAATCATCTAGGGCGCATTTTCCAGACATTGGGAGTGCGACACTTTGGGCGGTCACATCCGGGGTTCCCGAGCGATCATCAGATCAGATCCAGGGAAACCCTTCCGACCCATTTCACAGTAGACCGAGGCGATCATTTAGAGACACATCTTAGCCAATTCCGACGGTGGAATCACTAGGGCGCAGTTTTCCAGTGAGAGAGGGGCACATTCCCCCAAGGGGATCCATCTGGGGTCCAAACACACTAGCAGAGGGGTCGGTCAGTCACCAGGACTGAGAGCTAGAGCAGAGCGCACAATTTGGGACAATTTCCAGGCCATTTCAAGAGCTTTAGCCACCATGGAAAACTTTCCGAACTTTCAGCAGTTACCGTGCAAGCTACCATAGTTCCAACTCATCTATTGATCTTGCAGTGCTCATCTATTATCGGGTATTATCATTTATTTTTCTTATTGTATTATGGCTAAGATCCTTTTGTCATTTGATCTAGCCGAGTGATTCATTTTTATTCAGCCGCATTCGGCATTGTACTCACAGAGATATCATAATATAATATTTGCAGTCTTTTGTCTCATTTATCATCTATATAGTCATTTATATGTTGTAACAATGAATTATCTACAGTAGATACATCAGATTATCAATATTTCCCAGACTAGCCAAGTTAGGAATTACGAGCTTCTTAGCCAAATGCATCTTTCTTGAGTGTTGCAAGTTGCCTACATTGCATTATTAACATTCCTAAATTGGGGAAGGGCACACTTGTTTCACAGTGCACAGTGATAACAAGATGATAAGTTATAATAATTGAGATTTAATCATGCTTACTATAGGAGGATACATTATAATAATTACTTTCAGTTTCACCAACATCGAGATAAAATATAATTTATCACATCATCTATGAAAAAAATTGGATTCTAGCTAATATAGGTTCCTATGTTGTAATAGAATTCTTTGTAGCTTGACAAATAAACCAAAACTTAATCAAGTTTGTAGATTTACTCCAAACTAGATGATGTTTGAGCCTATTCCAATAAGAAATGGCATCTTCAAAATGAAGCAAGTAGAATCATCATGAGCTGCATGATGCTATTAATAATCTTCATTTGCCCCAAAGTCAAACATATAATGCCAAGTAAAATCACATTTAATACAAGAGACATCTAAACATGTGCATCAAATCTACCTTTTCAAATTAAACAAATGCTCAAAGACCCTATGCAACTTGCCAAATTTAGATATGGGATGGGTGTCATAATGCCCTATTGAGTGAACCAATTCCTCAGGTAAGGGAGATTCTCAAGAACAATCCTTTATAAGTTATGTAGTGGTTGTGAGGTGGATGGGGTTAGACTACTAGGTATGGGGTTTCATGACATACAAGGGCTCATATTGTCTCATTTATCAGTGCCTTTATAGAGGGTGTGCTCTCCTTCGTCCGCAATGCAACATTTTTCCAAACCCATTTGCCATTAATTTATTAGAGTGTTTCCAAGTTGAAAATGTATGGGGGCACTAAACTAAGCAATAAAAACAAAGCCCAAATACGCTCTACCCTGGTCACAATGCTTCCCCAAGTTGAAGACAGTGTGGGGCACTAAACTAAGCAATAAAAACAAATCCCACACCGCTCTACCTTGGTTGGCATGATTTTAATTAGTTATTTTTTAGGGGTCCTTGAACATTTTTTTGAGAAACATTTTGTTGTCCTTGGGATCCCCGGGCGAGCATTTGGAAGGTTTATGATTGGCTTTTGTCTTTTTCCAGCTACAAGCCTCTAGGCCTTCAGCCCCTTCTTCCCATGAAATGAGGTACATGCCCTTCTTGGGTCAATTAGCCTGATGACCGAAAAGATGGGGACACAGGAGAGAAGTAATGGAAAGTGGTAAGTATGAGTGGGGACGGTACGATAACCCTTCAAGGAAGACCCCTGGTTACAACCCTTTCCCCAAGGGTGGCCACTTACTAGGAAATCATGACACTCACCAAGGTGAAATAAGGCAAAAAGCATAATTTCCAAGCAAAATGTTCCATAATCAAGAGAAATTTTAATGCAACATATTCAAATGCCCTAAGTATTAAAGTGATACTTACCATGATACCTGACTTGTACCCCATGGAGCAAGATCCACCGTCTTTCAGAAGCAAGTTGGTGTGGTGAATCATGAATGACATCATGATGAATAGAGAAGTATGATTGTGAGGCAGGGCTTCATCTGTGTTAGTGGACACTGTCAGTCAATCCATCTCTCAGTACTCCATGTCTGCAACTTGAGGGCCTTGAGACATCATCTCCTTAGTTATCCCTAGGAAAGGGGGATAACACTTGCTATGTTGGATATTCAATTAATGTACTATAGTTCATTACAGAACTGCTATTTATTTGTATGCATGTGGCAATACAGATTTAACAAAATATGCAATAATAAGCTACCTTCAATTTTTGATGTGTTTATTATTGAATATTTCAAAGAATTCCCTTTTCTTCCTCAAAACATACTATTTTTTAAAGGAAAAACCATGGTAATTTTTTAAAACAAACAACCAGAGACCACAACTGACTCAATGTTCAAAGCTCCCTTACCTGCCCAAGTGAAGCAGCAGCAACAGGCTCAGCTGAAAGTTCTGTTAATACTTCTTCCACTGGCCTTCCTAGTCCCTCTTCAATCAAATGCTTTGCTACTTCATTAGCAAAGGAGGGGACTTTATCCTGCAGCTTTTCCAGCTCCTCGAGGTATGCAAGTGGCAAAATATCAGGTCGTATGCTTAAAGATTGTCCTATCTGTATAGAACACAATCAAAAAGCAAGTTTTCCTCATTACACACCAAATTTAACATAAAGTTGTGAGTTCTACAGAAAAAGGGGTTACTTGTTACAAGATTCTTTCCTTTTAAGCATCACGATCAGGAAATTAATACTCAATATGCAGTCCTATAGTAACTTCAACAACAACTAATCACATGGAATATCAGTCATCTATAAGCTCTTGAAGGGATAAGACCCAAAATTTGATTCCAAACAGTAAACAAATAGCTCAAGTGGCAAAAGGTTAACCAAATGTCACATAAGGCTAATAAGGCATTTTACCTAAAGTACTAACTGAACATGGTGATCAAATTAAATTCATAATCGATGAGGAGTCTGAAGATAAAAACCAGTCATCAGCAAAATTACGTTTCATCCTTCAAAGTGTTTACAATCACAAGTGGATAAATGGGATCAAAATCAAGGCATAAACTTGAACAACCTATTATTCTTGTTATGATATAGTTCAAAAGCTCCTTCTCAAGCCCAAAGTCAAATGCAGACTTTGGCTCTATGAACAGTGAATTTTCCCTCCGCATATTCAGTGTTAAGTTTCAGCACATTCATGAGTACATCTTTTTGATTCTAGTGTTCAAGATCAGGCCGAGTTCTTTTTCCAGAGTTTGCCAAACTTACACTACGGGACGTCATATTCAGTGCCTTAGTTCAGAGATCTTCAGACCTCGGTTCTATTTTAGCAAGTTTCCCATGCATGCATGTGACATGCAATATTTGGTATGTGCATGGGAAGTAGGGAGCTTCAGAAAGGAATTTTCAGAATTCTTGTTGGGCCATTTCAGGTAACTTCTCTGTTTAGAAAATTCATCTATTAAGGAAGGGATCACAATTTCGAGTACCCATTCGAGAGTATTTCAAAAGGGTACTTTCTTATTTTTGAGATTGCTATTTTGGGAAACTTTCTAGTTTTAGAAAGTTTGTATTTTTGGAAACATACCACATTTATGGATACCCTTTATGGAGAAATGCATATGCTTCAGTGTTGGAGACAATTAGAGAAAGTGAAAAATTAGGGAAAATTTAAGTCAAAATTAGGTTTCTTCTTGTTGTAACCTAATTACATTTTTGGATACCCTTTATAGAAGAAAGCTTATGGGCCAAGTTTCAAGTGATTCCGAGAAAGTAAAAAATTAGGCCAAAATTAAGGTTTTGCGAGTACTAAAAATTGCAAGAACCCCGAGATTACCTTTCCAACAAAGTTCATTTCCTGAATATGACATGAACTTGGTTCATAAACTATATATCCAAAAATAAATGGGATAACATAAAAGAATCCACATGGATTAAAATATTATATTGAATAAAATATGAGAGATGATGATGATACAATGCCATGTGATGGTGTAGTTATAGCGTTGAGTAGTCACAATGGTTAATAAGTCATGTCCCTTCATTAGATCATGTCCTTTAGATAGAATGTGTCCTTTCATTTATTATTAATTATTAATTATTATTGTTATTATTCTTTATTGATGTTTATATATTTATATTTTTGTTCATTACATTGCCTACCCCTTTTAAGATGCTTTGTCTGCAAAGCATTAAAAGTTATGTCTTTATTCTAGCTTGCAATTTCTTCTCATGATTCTTCTTTCTTGAATTGGTCATGGTTGAAGACATGAGACAATATGATCTTCTAAGCATTGAGTAGAATTGTCAAATCGTGAAAGGGTCAAACCACCCTAATTCAATCTTCTGTAGAACTGTGTGGCAACGAATTTTGTGATCTGGAAAACGATAAAATTCCACGCCTAATCTTCTATTCAATATAATAGGATCTTCACTTAACTTCGCATATTGATTTTGTCTTTAGTTATTTTGTCAAATGATACAATGATTATTATAATTGGGATGATGATAAGGCATCCTTGTATCTTGTGTCTTATTTTTGGAACCTTCATAATTTGATACTTCTAGTGATTTATTTGTTGATAAGATTTCAAGATAAGCATCTTTAATATTTTTTATGTCGATCAGATCTGTATTGGTTTCTTTGTCTGAGATCTGGATTTTTACATCTGATTACTTCAACATAGTCACCAATTTGACGAGAACTATGACCTCAATTCAAGAACTCTAGCCCTAAAAACCCATATTTTGAGATCAAAAACAATAAAATCAACACCCAAATCAAAAGGTGGTGCTACCGGTAGCACCTCTTTTGGGGGTTAAAATTGCCACCTTTTGCAGCCATGGCATTAACAGCCTCATAATATTGCCTACAAAACCCTTAAAATCGACCCCTTAATAGAAAAGCGGCGCTTATAGAAGCACAATTTTTTTCAAGGTTAAAATTGCAACTTCATTGAAATCATGGACTTAATAATCAGTACCATTGCAACCAAAATCTTAAAAGAACAATCCTCAAATCTAAAAGTGGCATCCCCCCTCTTTTTTTCAAGGATAAAATTACATCAATTGTGAAATCATGGCATTAAAAAACAATATCCTTGCAATCAAAATCTTAAAATCAACCCCCGAATCAAAAAGAGGTGCTACCAGTAGTGCCCTCTTTTTTTTTGGCTTAAAATTACAACGCTTTTCAAACCGTGGCCTAAAATCTTGATATTGATCTAAACAAAATCATTTTAAAAAAAGAAAAAAACATTGGGAAAAAGGGAAAAATAAATAAATATAAAAGGAAAAAAAACTCCAAAACGAGAAAATCGATAACTTTTTTAAATAAAATTTAAAAGAAAACACATTTTAAATTAAAAAACACAATTAAAGAAAATAAATAAATTTAAATTTAAAAATGATAGAAAAAACAAATTAATTTAAAAAAAAAACAACATATGAAAAAACAAATTAAAAAAATAAAGACGTATAAAATTAAAAAACCAAACAAACAAATTTTAAAATAGGAATTTAAAAATATTAAAAATATATATATTAAATAAAAAATAAACATAACCTAACAAAAAAATCCAAACATAACCCAAGAAAACCAAAAAAAATAAAGAAATATATGAGTTTGGGGCGATCACGCACATTGCCCCCAATGCCACCATGCTCCCACGTGCATCATCCCAAGCATGGCCAGCCCACACGACCATACCTTCCCTTCACTACTATACCAAACCCACGGAGGAAAGGGACGGCCATGGGGTGAGCGAGGCTCGGGACGGTGCACGTCGGGGCGAGGGGGCATCGCCCCCACACTCATATATCATTTTTTTGGTTTGGATTTTTGGTTACGTTTGGTTTATATATATATATATATATATATATATATATATATATATATATATAT
>ML777107.1:1220993-1231346 GCA_009831015.1 Picea engelmannii | reverse complement strand
TTTATTAATTGCTCATGTATTAGAGATAGTCATTGGTTTTATGAAGTGCTAACCCACTGCAAGTACACTCTAGTTTTCTGTGTCTTTGTCTCGCAAGCAGGTACATTAGCAGTGGTGACTATCTCATATCGGGCATCAATCTGTGGAAGGGTTTCCTTTTGACTTGGTCCTTATTCATTTCCCTTCATTTATTCAGATTGACTTGGGGACGTCTCCCTTGGACTTGCCCTCCTAAATAGAAAGAGCCCCCCATCGAGGTGACAGTGGGTGGGGAAGCTCCTGTTACGCCGGTTTCAAGCCCTAACTCAAGCTTTCAAACCTTTCCTACAAACTGTGCGATAACAAGTACGATTTTGGAATTTCGTATAATAAGGGAAAGGAGAATGTGGTCGTGGATGCCTTCAGCAGAAGACCACGTGTCTTCTCCTTGGTACCCTTAAAAGTTAATCTGAGGGAGCATGTGTTGGGGTAAATTCTTGGAGATAGTTGGTATTTAAAGGTTACTTCAACCCTCCAAAGTGGAAGGAAATTAGATCCAAAGTATGAAGGATATAGCCTGGAAGCAGATGGATTATTAAGATATCAGGGAAGGATGTACATCCCCGAAGGTGGAGATATTCGAAGCATCATACTCAAGGAAGCCCATAGAGCACTTTATTGTGCACATTCGGGTGTGAAGAAAATGTACGCAGACATGAGGAAGCTTTTCTTCTGGGTAGGCATGAAGCGTGATGTAGTCCATTTCGTCGCCAAATGCCTAGAGTGTCAACAAGTGAAGGTTGACCACCAGCACCCGGCAGGTCTCCTACAACTGCATGATGTTCCTATGTCCAAGTGGGAAGTAATTTCTATGGATTTTGTTGTGGGATTGTCGCTCACATCGCATAGACACAATGCCATTCTTATGATAGTTGATAAGTTAACCAAGAGTGATCATTTTATTCCGGTTAGAGACACTTATGATGTCACTGATGTGGTACACGTGTTTATAAGTTAGGTCATCCGTCTGCATGGGTTACCCAAGAAGATCATTTCAGATAGGGACTCCCAATTCACATCTAGGTTTTGGACAAGTTTGCAGTCAGCATTGGGAACTCAGTTGATCTTAAGCAAAGCATATCATCCTGAAACAAATGGGCAAACTGAGAGAGTAAATCAGGTCTTGGAAGACATGCTTATGATGTATGTTATGGATAATCAAACCCATTGGGAGAAGTACCTACCTTTGGTAGAGTTCGCCTACAATAACAGTTTTCATAGCTCCATTGGAATGCCACCCTATGAAGCTCTGTATGGAAGGCCATGCAAGACACCGTTGAGTTGGGAAAGGTTAGAAGACCGAGTAACAGTTGGGCCAGAATTGATTGAAGGGATGGAGGAACAGGTGATTCAGATTAGGCAGCGACTAAAGGAAGCACGGGATAGACGGAAATGTTATGTTGATGCACATAGGACTGACCGAAGTTATAAAGTGGGAGATCAAGTTTTCATTCGTATCAAGCCTAATAAGAGTACCATTCGGTAGGGGAAGGGGACAAAGTTGTCGCCTTGATTTATAGGATTGTTCAAAATCCAAGAGAAAATTGGACCCGTTGCCTATCGTCTCGTACTGCCACCCACTTGCATAAAAATCACAATGTCTTTTATGTATCTGTTCTACGTCATTATGTTGTTGACGAATCTCATAAACTGAATTGGAAAGAATTACAGGTATCGGACACGGGAACCCTCATGGTAGAACCATTACACATATTGGACCGTAGGGTCCACAGCTCAGGAATCGTCTGGTAGACCAAGTTAAGGTCCAGTGGGACAAGTATAGCCCAGGATCTACTACTTCGGAGGATGCAGAGACCTTACGACGAGATCATCCCTCACTTTTTGACCACCTCAGGAATATGTTTTCCCAAAGGTTGGGTGTATGTTACTATGTAATGCCACCTTTTGACTTAGACAGCTAGAATTACTTAAGGCCTAATCATCTTTTATTTTCTATTCACTGTGAAACTATTAATGATACACTTGAACTTTTAAGACATATGAACCTATGTTAATGTCAATTCTATGAATGTTTAACGTTATTTGAATTATGATGGATATTATGCAATCTATTTCTAACTTGAAAATTTTGACATTTAAAGTTGTTGGTACGTGGATACCAGATTGAGATTATTAAATGAATTTACATGATGATAATGCATGGATATGTATGGGATTGTGTTATAGACTAATCTGCAAGTCAATAGGCTATGAAATAGCCAAAGAATAATGATGATAAAAGGTTGATGCCATGAACATCGATCAGGAAACAGTATGGTATGAATTTTGTATGTGAAATTATATTGGTTCAAATGCATTGCTATGATATGTGGACAAGTGTAGGTTTTTTTCAGGTGGTGAGACTGCCTAAAATTGAATATATGATGACAAAATTCCCAGCAACACAGTGCCACTGTATGGTCCATGGTAGGGTGTTGACCCTAGTTCTATTAGGAGGGATGGAGGCATTTCCCACCGTGTATCCTCTAAAACCTAGAATCATGGGAGGATGGTGTTAGCTCACGCTCCCCTAGACATGTGATGATGACTGCCAGTTGCCTGCTAGGGAAGCTTGGTCAAGAGAGTTGACACTTTCGCTTATGGGTTCTATTTGGAGTTAGGTCAATATAGTTGATGCTCCAAGATAGTCCAGCAGAGGAAGGATAGGGATGGAAGATGGAAGTAAGTTAGGGAGGAAGGATGAATAGAAGTAGTTGAGAATGTGGGGATTTCGCCTTATAGTAGAATTTATTGTTTTCCCTCTTTTTGAAAAGAAAATATGTATATATGTATATTTATAATTGCTTAACTGAACTACAATTATCTAAATGAATGTTGTTTGTGCTAAATTATTATAATTGAGGGATTTTGCGAACATTTTAAATGGTTTACTATCTTTTATGAAATCAATGGTCTTGTTGATTGGATTGGACGCATACAAGAATTACTATAGGTGTGATAATTATTGTCATTAGTACATGTGCGAGTCCTGTATGTGCTAGCTACACATGCATTCCTTGCACATGTACACTAGTATGTATAAGTGTTTTCAAACTGATGATGTTGTTTATTTGATGTGGATGTATGAACCATGTGTCATTACCCTTGTATTGTAAATTACTCTAACTTTGGGACGAAGTTTCTGGAAGGGTGAGTGTATGTAACAACACTAATTAATTATTTAATTATCATGGTTGTTAAATTTAATTTAATTAATTATTAAAATAAAATCATTGAGTCTTTTATTATAATATTATTAAAGTGGTAGGTGAAGTAATTAATGGGAGGGATAAGGTTGTTGAGGAATAAATGGGAGGATAAGGCAGTTGGAGAATTGAATGAGGGAGAGGGATTCGAGGGAGGAGGATAAGGAAGAGGGGAGAGGACTTGGAGAGGGGTCTTTTGTTGTTTGGTTTTTGGGACATGAAATTGGGGGAAGGAGGAGATTGATGAACAGATTGGTTTTTGAGAACTCTCACAGGGACACTGTTGTTGCTAGGAATTTTGGGCTTGGGGGGCAGGAAACCGCAAGGATTCCTGGAGCTAGGGAGTTGGAGAGGTTGTTCCTAGTTGGCTAGGAGGTTACTATTTAGTTTGGGGCAGTTTGGGCAAAGCAAGGACAATAAAAAAAGGGGCTAAATGAACTAATCTACAGGTTGAGGTATGTATTTTGTGCATTTTTACTAGTTGATCTGCAGTTATTATGTTGTTATTATGTTGTTGATTATTATGCTGTTGTTGATATACTCACTGGTATAAAGAAAATCATGAAAGGAAAGCCTTGAAATAAATTGAATTTATTTCAGTAGAAGATGAATCGATATTTATTTATTTTGAGGCTCTGTATGGAAGGCCTTACACGAAAAGACAGAATAGACAAACTCTGATAAGAGAGGTGGCCAAAGGCCGAATCCGAAATGAAGCTTTAATACCAAATGAAATTCATTTCCTGAACATGACATGAACACCTTGGTTCATAAACTTAATATCCAAAATAAATAGGATAACATAAAAGAACCCATACTAATTAAAATATTATATTGAATAAAATATGAGAGATAATGATGATACAATGCCATGTGACGGTGTACTTATAGTATTGACTAGTCATAATGGTTAATAGGTCATGTCCCTTCATTAGGTCATGTCTTTTAGATAGGATGTGTCCTTTCATTTATTATTATTAATTATTGTTATTATTATTTATTGATGTTTGTATATTTATATATTTATGTTCATTACAAATTGTTATTTTGGAAAACTTTCTAGTTTTAGAAAGTTTGTATTTTTGGAAACGTATCACATTTACGGATACCCTTTATGGAGAAATGCATATGCTTCAATATTGGTGACAATTAGAGTGCAAAATTAGGTCAAAATTAGGGTTTTGCAAGTTCTAAATATAGTAAGAATGCCGAGATTACCTTTCCAACAATTGAGATGGGTTTAAGTTTTCAGAGGATTCCGAAAACTTTGATATTTTTTGATACACTATATTTTTAGCAATGGAGATGAGTGCCCTAATTTATTTTTGGTATGTGCTTTTCATGAAGTTATTTTGACCTAAAACAATGAGCCCTATTTGTGGATTGGTGACAAGTCATTTTGAGCGGATAAGGGATGCGCTTGTTATCACGCAAATCTGCACCAGCAAACCTACCTAATAATTATAATCTAGCCTTGTCACTGCTAGATGCCTCTCCATTTAGACTGGTGCTTTTCCAGTCTCAAGAGGGTGTCCCTAGGGGTTGTATGCTATTATTGAGCTAATGAATCTGCATAAACAATCCAATCAATCAGCATAAACAAAACTCACTCTTGAGATGCCCATAAGCAGTCAAGATCGAGAGTAAATTCTCAGTAAAATCAAGGTAGTTGAGATCAGATTTCGAAACCAACGACAACAGTGAACGCAATGAAAGAGATGAAGAGAATATGTGCCTTAAATGATTAAGAAATCAAAGTGCATGAAATCCAACCAAATCACTGCAATACTATCAAACTAATGTCCAACCAAGAGATTCTAGGAGCCAGAGAGAAGGCATAAATCAAACCAAATCAATGTATTGTATTAATCAAGAGACATGGATTACAACATAGTGACAACACATGACAAGCTGTCATAGGTCTAGCAGTATGCAATGATGGAGGCAGATCGTCGGAACTGGTGGGTGAAATGATGATGAAAGTTCCAGTGTTGCAATCTGCTCACAAAATACTGTTTAACCCCCCTCAAGTGATATGAAAAATCCCTCATATAGGATCTCAAATCCAATGAGGAATAGGTCGCCCCAACTGCCTGTGAAAAAATGGAAACAAAGCATATTCAGCTTGACAGTCTTGTGTATGCATGCCAACTGTATCAACCTGCTGTTTGAGATAGGCTTTCTGTAGCATAAGAAAGCTGCTATTTGGATTATCTTTTGTGGCAAATAAAGCTGCTAAGAATATCCTATTTCAGTGCTGGCTCTTTACATTCCTCCAGTTGTTATAACTTTCCCTTACTCACAGGTTATACTAACTTGAAATCTTTTGTTTGCTGCTCAGTGCTTACTCATGGCAGCCTAAAAACAGTAAATCCTATTCCCAATCAAATCTTCCTCTTGTAAATTCAAAAGCTTCCCAGAATAGAGGTTCAAGGCACTGATCTTATGCAGGATATGGCTGCTTACTGGCTGCTGTTTCCATTCTTTTACAAACATGAAATGATGCCAGCCATCCTATTCCTGTAGCTGCTATATTCAACTTTGCTGTTTACAATCCTTTCCAGGGATGATTTATCTGAGATACCACCATATGGTGCATGGAATACATGCTGCTAGGTTGGTCATCCAAAGTTAGGGTTATACGCTGATCCTTTTTGGCATTAATACCAGAATCATGCCACTGTTTTTTGCTGTTGTTTGACTCTAATCCGCTGACTTCTGACAGGATGGTACCTTTCTTTTCTGAATGAGGTCAACTAGAGATTTTCCTCGGCAAACAAAAGCATGGTAGGGTTTGTATGGCTACCAACTATACGAAGGAAAATGAATTAGAGTTTACACTTGTTTCATTTTAGCAACAGAAACCTCAATCTAGACCTTTTTTGCTTTGGAAGGATTAGTATAAGTCCTAGATATGGTTGACCAATCAGATAAACTTCTCTCCTTTGACAAAGTTAGTGTAGGAACCTTTCTTTAAGGCTTTTCAAATATGCAAAGAGTTTGATAAAGGAATTTTTCAGGCTTTAAGGTTTGATCGATTTTAGCAAGACTGCCAACTACAACCAAAGCAACTCGAACTAGCCTTTTGCCTAACAGAATTAGTATGTGAAATTTGACTAGGCTTTGAATAGCACTTTATTGAAGACCCTTCACTTGGTAAATTAGCAAAAAGATGAGTGTGGGAAAGAAAACAATTTAAGCTTTCAGTCTTGACCATGATGGCAAGGTGAGTTAGGACCTTGGAAAATCAAAGTAACCAGCATAGCAAGTGATTTAGACAAGGCAAGTTAGGGTTTCATCATTAGTCAAGGCAAGTTAGGATTTCATCATTAGTCAAACTTTGGTAAGGAGAATAAGGCCTCTAAAAAGTCAAACTAGCAATAGTTAGGGTTTTAGGATGAGGCCCTTTGGAATCTCATATAGATGAATACTCTCCAACATAACTTCCACATGTCACACTGGGAGAATAATTAACTTGCTCAACACTTCTCTTGACTCATCAGCTTTCACCCATCAGAACCTTGACCCACTCCACCACTGCACACTTGGAAACTTGACACCACAAATTGTACCTACCACAATAGAAACTACTAAATATAGACATGCCCAAAGAGCAATCTAACTCCAAAAAAGCAAAAAAGTAGGAAACACTGAAAATGAAGGTAACATTTGTGAGACTATTGCCAAATATAGCAAGTCTAAAATTAGACACTGCTAAAAATAGCAACATGTCTCATGTGAATGAAAGTGGTCTCATTAGACTTGTTTTTCTACAAGGAACCCAAATATGTGCTCAAAAACAACATGCAAGCCCTGAAAAGAAAAACTGCTAAAAATAGCAGTTGTCGTGAAACGGTTTGCATGTCACCCAAAACGGGCTCATCGAAATCGTGAAGTCGCAAGGACCAAGAAAATGTAAACATCTCTACCATATGGGCTCCATATATTTGGCTCCTAGAAAAAAACAAACTGCTGAAAATAGTAGTTTCTCATAATCTAATGAAATTGGCTCTAAAAGAAGCTTTGATCACTATGAATGTCTGGATGTACCTGTAATGGAACTAGACTGATGGAATCTCGTTAGATCTTAACCCTCCAATTGTGCAAGAAAATATGGGGGTTAATAGCGCCACACTTGAGAGATTTCTTGGAGAAGAATGTTAAAATCTCCATTCCCAGCACCTAGATAAATTATTACCTTGTGTTTTTCCTTGCTGAAAAGTAAATTACAGCACACAGAATAAAATATATTGGCTGGAAATAAATAAAACAGCGGAAGCAAGCAGGAAACCAATTACACACATACACAACAAATTTTTCCCCTTCAAATCAGCTCTCCATTCAAATAACTTCCAAGCTTACAAGGGGCTCCCAAACTAGAAAAACAGTGTTGGTGATATTGTAGCTTCGGGAGATATTCCCACAAGAGGCCAAGGTGTCAGGCATGTGGGAATATTCGTTGGCACCAAATTAGCTTTTTGTTTCAGTGAAATCGGCCTTGGAATGAGGCTAGGGCCTCATGGGCAAGTTGATGGACTTTGTGGGCTTGTGATGGGGTGTCACAACCACAAAGAGGACTAAAATATTCTAATTAATTGTTGAGTTTAGAAGGGGTGCCTAAACTCACTCATTGGACTTGTATATAAAGGAGAGAGGTCATTGTCACATTTGATCATTGGTGTGACATGATGGAGTTGGCATAAGTGAGTCTACACTTGTGTCAAGGATCTTGGTGATCTCAACCAGGAAATTTCTGTAACTACGGAAAATCTGGCCTAGGGTTGAGGATTCTCTATTTTTTGTTTTTGGCAGGGAAAGCACACCGCACGTGTGGGGGAGAGAGGCAGTCGCAAAAGGAAAAAAACGTCCGAGTGGAGCGAATTTTACGAAAGTGTTTGTACTAGTGTTACCAACATCGCAATATTATCGCCAAAATCAGGGTCGGCAATATTATTGCCGAAAAATATCATGATATTTTTCGTGCGGCGATAATATCGCAACATTTTCGTTATTCTTGCGACAAAATCACAAGTTGATCCAAAATGTCGCATGAGCGCGGAAACTTCCGGAAATAAAGCCGGTTTTTTGGTTTTTTTATGTCATTTTGCAAATAGAGTGTGGGGTTTGGAGAGCAAAGGAGGAAGAGGCAATTTTTCCTTCAACCAAGGACGAGGAGAACGGGATCTCATCGACCATAAATTGTTCATTGTGAAGTTGGGATTGATTTCCCTCAAGCAAGGGCACATTTGCAGGTATGGGCAACAACTTGCGCCTTTTTTTTTGGTTTTTATTTTTTTTATTTTTGCTATGTTTCCCTCATCTTGGCAGGGAAGGACTGTTTTTATCAGCGGCCATCAATTTATTTTGGAGAGTGGACTGATTTCCAACCATTTTTTCTTTTTTTTTGCAAATTTATGATAGGTTTTTTTTTTTAACAAATTTATCAGTTTTCCCCCATTTTGCAAATTTGTATTACTTGTAGACTATATTATCTTGAATCTTGATTCTTTAAAAGTTAAATGGTGATTTTAATTTTTTTCCATTGTTTTTGTGCCCTAGGTTTGATCACTTGAGGATTGAAAATGCCAAGAAAACTAGATGTTATGTGGGAATATGGTGAACCCGAGGGGGGGATTAATAGACAAATTTTGTATTGCAAGTTGTGTAGGATGAGAATGATGGGGGCAATAAGCCGGCTGAAATACCACCTTGCAAAAATTCCAAGACATGAAGTGGGTATTTGCCCAAATTCAACCCCATAAATCATGTGTATTACCAACAAAGCACTTGAGGATATGGGTATAGCCAGAAAACACAGGGAAGCTATGAGAGCTCAGTTTGCAAGGGGAGGAGGTGGAATATCTGAGGAGGGAGGAACTAGAAGTGAAACTGTTTCTTCGACCGCAAATGCTTCAATTCCACCTTCTACCTCATTGTTTTATGTTCCTAGAACCACACCTGATGCACAACCTTCTATCAGGTCAATGATAACACAAAAGGAGAAGGAAGAGGCTGATAAGTTGGAGGGTAAGTGTTTCTTATGGAGTGACATTCCTTTTAACATTGCCAAGAATAACCCATTCTATCAGCCAATGTTTGATGTAGTTGATGTTGTTGGCCTGGGGTACAAGGCCCCTACCTATGAGGAGTTGAGAGGGTCTATCCTTCAAAATGAAAAGCTTGATTGCACTAGTAGATTGTAGGAGCTTAAGGCATCATGGGAAATCACCGGATACACCGTGATGTCAAATGGTTGGAAGGACCAGAAGGGCAGGACACTTCTTAACTTCTTGGTTAATTGTCCCAGGGGGACAATGTTTGTTAAATTTGTTGATGCATCTGCACATGTTAAAGATGCATCATTATTATGTGACTTCTTGGACGAGTTCATTTGGGAGGTGGGTCCACAACATGTTGTCCAAGTCATAACGGACAATGCTGCTAACTATGTTGTTGTAGGTAGGATGCTTATGCAGAGGTGTCCTACCTTGTTTTGGAATCCTTGAGCTACACATTGTATAGATTTGATTTTAGAGGATATGGGAAAAATTCCTTATATCAGCGACATTGTTGAATCGGCTAGGAGCATCACAAAATTCATATATAATCATGCATATATTCTTAGCTTGATGAGAAGATTCACAAATAACAGGGAGTTGGTGCATCCTGTAATCACGCGCTTTGCCACTAGCTTCATATCTCTTCAATCTCTCTTCGTCACGGGACCGGAAGATGATGTTCGTTTCACAAGAGTGGGATGATTTACCATTTAGCCATAAACTGGAGGGGGGGGGGGGCATATGCAAGCTAGTGTCATACCAGGAGAGCTTCTAGGTGGGAGTGGAGGAGGTGGTTGCCATTAGCGAACCTTTTTTAAAGGTTCTTCGATTGGTTGATGGAGACAAGCCCGCAATGGGCTACTTGTATGAGGCCATGGATAGGTCCAAAGAAGCCATCCGTGCCTATTATGTAATGTCCCCATTTTGGGACATTATAACATTACAACATTTCAGAGTGTTATGCCTGCCCGAGTAGCCAGATAGGGGTGACAGAGAGTTCGGGAGATATTGAGGGGTTTATTTGGGCCCGACTTGTATCGTTCATCATC
>ML777107.1:1132040-1178750 GCA_009831015.1 Picea engelmannii | reverse complement strand
CTCCCCCCCCCCCCCGGCGGTTTTCTAAATTTTTTTAGACAGCTGATTTTTTGCCATCGACCCACGAGTTTTTGGCGATTTTTTCCTAAAAAATGCCAAAAAATCGATCGATTTTTTCAGCGATTTTTTTGGAAAAAATCGTTTTCTTGAAAAAATCGCGATTTTGCCGATTTTTAGGCGATTTTCTCAACTAGAACTCAAGAGGAGTGTTCTCTTAGCCTCGGAGATTGAGAGGAAGGGCTACCACATATTATTTCGAGATGGACAGGTGTTGTTTGTGCCCAGACGATATAGCTTATGATCAGCAGTGGTTCTTAGAGTTAGAGAGGGAAACCTATATAGAGGGGCTAGCCTATGAGAGCTATGGCTAGCAGTAAGAGAGAGAGAGAGAGAGAGAGAGAGAGAGATGAGGAGGAGCAAGTGGCTCCACCAATGGTGAGGCAGGCAGCCCCACCAGTAAAATAGGTTCGGAGGGAGTGGATAGCTCCACCAGTGGTACAAGCTGAGAGGGAGCCAGAGTTCAGAGGGAGTCATCCCTCAGGATCCTGTAGGGAGGAGCAACCTCCCAGGACTGTTCAAAGACAGTTAGACTTCAGGGGGCATCACTCATCCAGAAGGAGTCTACCTTCAGGTACATGTGGAAGAGAGGAGTCTTCTAAGCAGGTGGCATGGGTTGAGGAGGCCAGACATGAGGCTCTGAAGCAGGAGGCTTCTAAGAGCAGTATATCCTCCATGGAGGACCCATTTGTTGGAGCAGGATTTTCCTTGGTGACTGAGGGAAGAGCCAATCAGGAAGATTGGATAGCAGGATTTTCTTCGATGAAAGAGGGAGCAGCCAATTAGGAGGATTGGAGTGCAACTGTGGTAGTAGATCCAATGTAGGAGTTAGAGCTACTTCCAGTGTGGGAGACAGAGGTACATCCAAATGATGGTGGATGGGATACCTCCCTCACTAAGAGGGACTGTTGGTGATATTGTAGAGTTGGGAGGTATTCCCACAAGGGGCCAAGGTATCAAGCATGTGGGGATCTTTGTTGGCACCATATTATCTTTTTGTTTCAATGAAATCGACCTTGGAATGAGGCTAGGGCCTCATGAGCAAGTTGATGAGCTTTGTGGGCTTGTGATGGGCTGTCACACCCACAAAAAGGATTAAAATATTCTAATTAATTGTTGATTTTAGAAGGGGTGCCTAAACTCACTCATTGGACTTGTATATAAAGGAGAGAGGTCATTGTAACATTTGATCATTGGTGTGACATGATGGAATTGGCATAAGTGAGTCTGCACTTGTGTCAGGGAGCTTGGTGATCTCAGCTAGGAAATTTTTGCAACTATGGAAAATTTGGCCTAGGTTTGAGGACTCTCTATTTTTTGTTCTTGGCAAGGAAAGCAAACCGCACGTGTGGGGGAGAGAGGCAGCCGCAAAAATAAGAAACCGTATGAGTGGAGTGAATTGTATGAAAGTGTTCGTACACGTACACAGGTTGCGGTGGGAACAGTCGCATTACGTGGTTTGCTGTGGGAATAGTTGCATATGTACGCAGGTTCCAGTGGGAACAATCGCATACGTCTGTACAGGGTTTCTGGGCAGGAGTAGGTCCGTACAGGCTGACGTCGGCAGTCGTATGGCTGACATAAGCAGGCCATACAGGTGGTCTGCAATAGATTTGTGAGAAAAAGAAATTTCCAAGGATTTGTTGAGTTTTTGTTTGATGATTTTTCTGGTTATTGGAGAACAAGGTTGTCCTCAGATTTTGGTGAATTTGTATTGCCTAGGAGGGTTGGTTTTGCCCTCGAAATTTCTGAAATTAACAAAAGTTACAAAACAAAAAATTTGTGTCTCATGTGTGTTGATGATTCATCTTTGATCTTATTTTTTTCGCTACATATATTTTTAGTCAATAATTTTCAGTGTAAAATTGTACAGTGATAACAGCTAGGGTTTATTGTTGCATCACTAGGAAGTAATTTTCAGATCTGAAAATTAGTCACATAAGGTTGTATGTGAAAATTGACAAACAACCCACTGAGAATAGAAACAAAAACTCATGCAACTTTGTCGTTGTTGTACGGCCCCTGTACTGCGTCCTGTACAATCTGTGCGCGCCCTATACTACCTATACAATGCATATGTATGCGCCCCTGACACTTGCCCTGCGCATATGTACGCGCTCTGTTGTACTAGTTCGACACATATGTACGTGCCCTTCTGCACTAGTCTTGCGCATATGTATGTGCCCTTCTACACTAGTTCGACACATATGTACGCACCTGTGTCTTATGTATTGTGCGTATGGCACTGCTCCTGTTTTTTACGGCCCGATCTGCGGTTGTACCTGCTACTGCTCTGCTTCCCAAATCTGTCCTTGCTACCAGATTTGTCTAGTGTTGTTTCTTCCTCCTTTGGACTAATTAGATCTCTAGGTGAAAGTCCTTCTTCACCCTTGCTAAGATCTCCTTGAGCAAAAGTCCTTTTCTCTCTCTATGAGTCATTGACTCCAATAGATGTATTGTTGTTGTGTGTCTCTCCCCTTCACCTAGCCTTGCTTTTATAATCTTGAGTTGAACCCTAACCCTAATCTCCAAAGTGATCAATGATTAAAATTAGATCTCACCGCAAATGAGATCAATGGCTAAAGATTAATTTAATTCACTATTGCTAATAACTTTAACATTTCATTAAATTAAACTCGCTTTAATTAATAAAATCACTTTACTTTAACAATTCCTTTAATTAAAGTAAATTACTAAGGTAGAAGGCTTTGGACAACTTCCACACATCTGAACACTTAGACCTATGCAGAAGTACCTGTCTGATGCTACATAGTACAAACATCAACACTCCCTCTTAGCGAGGAAGGTATTCTACACCACTCCAAGTATGTCCCTAAAGAATACAAACTTCCCTTTAACCAAGGGTTTGGTCAAAATGTATGCAACCTGCTCATCTATGGAGATATACTAAAGCTTAACTGCTCCCTTCTGGATCTTGTCTCAGATGAAGTGATACCTGATCTCAATATGCTTAGACCTGTCATGGAATACTGGATTCTCAAAGAGTTTGATACAACTTTGATTATCACAATATATCACTGTGGGCTTCGACTCCTAATCAAATAATCCCGTAAGCAATTTGCAAAGCCAAATTGCTTCACAACTAGCCATACTCGCTGCCATATACTCTACCTTTGTTGAACTAAGTGCTACGGAAGTTTGCTTCCTGTTGAACCATGATATCATCATTGAAAGCTGAAGCAGCACCCTGAGGTGCTCTTCCTATCTGTTGCATTCCCTACCTAATCTGAGTTTGTATATCACTGCAAATCAATGCCATTAGATGCAGAATGGCCACAGGATTTCCAAAACGTGGTCATAATAGAAATTTGGGCAAAAATTAACACAGTTATGGTTTTAAAATCTGTCGCGAAAAGATTATCGCAATTTTTTTACCACTCATGGGACACTCTTGGAGGAGGTCGTTGAGGCTTTTGAGGAGGTCGTTCCACATGTTGAGGAGGACGACTTGGCACTTCATGAGAGTTTACATGAGTTGGGGAGCATCTTTGGGGTCTTTTGACTCATTCACTCGTGTATCATGGATATTATTGTATAGGTGGCATAACCACCTCATAGTTTATGTATTTTTTACCATATCTCTAGGGTTTGTAAAGAGATAATGGTATTTTATATTCTTTTAGGCTAAATGCTAGGAGAATATTATCATTGTCATGAGAAGGGTGTTAAATCTCTCATATAAATAGTGAAGCACTTCTCATTTGTAAATCATTGCTACTTGTGGAGATACAACACTACTTTTTCTACTTCTACATTCTCTCTTATGAAAAATGCTATGGATGGCTAGTTAGAGAGATTTTTTGAAGAAGATGTGCTTGTAGATTCTTTGCTACTACATGGATATTCATTGCTAGGGTTTTGATGGATGAAATATTTCTTGAGTAAGTGGTCTCTTGTCATCTTATGGTTTTGTTTATGAATGCATTTAAGCTATGAAACATGACACGTCCATTTAGCCCTCTGTGTCGTGTATCTGGCGTGGCGACACGGATTCGTGAGGATACGTGTGGGACACGGATTTGGGACGTGTCCTGTGCACAAGACATGTCTCAAATCCGTGTCCGACACGTATCCTAATTTTAGGACACATGTCATGCATAGGAAAGGTCCCGGGCTCACATTTTCTCATGCAAGTTCTGAAGTGTTTTGGTGTGCAACTGATGGTTATTTTTCCATACTAATGCTATTTAAGGAGGTCCCCACCCCCTCCATTTCACCCACCCTAGTAAGTAAAAGTGACATTCTCCTTTATCTTTCATTTTCATCCTTTTACTTAAATTTTTAACATTACCATTAATTGTTTCAGGATGTTTGACTCTTGAGAGTGGTTCCAACCTCATTGGACTTCATATGGAGAAAGTAGAATTTTAGGTCCCATTCAAAATTTAGCAAACTTAACGGTTTTCAGGATTTCAAGATTGGCAGGATTGCAATGTTTCCACTGGATTCTATCATGACGGTATGGAACTGGCATTTAATAAAGAGCACCAAACCTTTTATGTACCTCGATGTTGGTGGCATTGATTGTTGAACTCTTTTTTCATGACCCTAGTAAAAATGTACCCTTCACTCAAGTATAAACACTTCTATTGACCTCTTCTCTTTGTCATCGTGTCAGGTGACTTAGTGGTGTATATGCACACCAACCTCCATCTGTTTTACACGCAGAGAGAAGAATGGTTGATAAGAAAGACAAAGATGTGGGATGTGTTTCCTAATGATATGGGTTTGGACAGCAGTGTTGAATTGGCATTAGTCAACTTGGATCTTAATGAACTAGTGCTAGAGCCGATCACTTTTGATGATGGTGATCCTCTCGAGGGGTCATCCTCCACACCAATAGATGCACAGATTGCATTGGATATAGAGGAGGAGGAGGAGGATGGAGGAGAGAGCAATGGCAGTGATGCTAATCTTGATGATTATGACATGGAGGACTACTGACAGTCGTGACTCATGAGCTATGAGATTCTTCCATCTACAGTTCTATTATCTACCCTATGGCTATTTTGTATTTTCCATTGGTATTCCCACCTATAGTACCAATGACTCTGACTGAGTATCTATGTGCATTCTGAATTTGATGACTTATTGAGATTGAGAATGTTGCAGCTTATGGTTCTAATTTATTGTGTGTTCAATGTTTGTTATTTGATCATCATTGATGTTACAATGTATAATGAATCATGATTTAACATGTATGTTACATGTTTAAAGTTTTGAATCATATAAATCTTCTAGTTTCTAATAAAATATGAATCTTTATGTCTAAATTTCATTTTTGTATGTGTAATTTTCAATTTTTTTCATATATATATGTGTGTGTGTGTGTGTGTGTGTGTGTGTGTAGTTTTTAATATATATATAAACGTGTCCTCGGTGTCATGTTTTCGGGGTCAAAATTTCACATGTCGTATACTCGTATTTGTGTGTCTTCTGTGTCTCGTGTCATTGTGTCAGGTGACTTAGCATTTAAGTGTAATGTTGCTTCTCTAGAGTTGGTTGAGCATTCTTTTGGATTTTTCTTGAACAAGCCCTTCTTATTAAATCTCTTGGAAGGTTACTAGTGAAGAACCTTCCCTTGAATTGTTCTTAATATTTTAGGAGGATATTATAGGGTTAGTAGTGAACAACCTCTAGATATCACCCTAAAAAATCCACTCACTTCTCTCCAAAGGAATCCTTAATTGACCCCATATGCCCAAAACAATAGTAGGCACTAGTCACTCTCCCAATAGTCAATCATTTGATTTTAAAAATTACTCTTTTTTTACTGTTTTGGGGTTAATTTAGGGTTTTGTAACAGTGAATTTTCATTTTCTGCCATAAATAACCTAGACGTTTTGACTTTTTATGCATATTGTTGACCTAATAAACATTGTAAAACCCTAAAATACTTTGTCGATTTGTTATTACATCCATCTAGGGCTGGACGTCTAGGGTTTTTAAGGCTGTTATATACCTCTTAAATTTGTTGATGAATGAAACCCTAATTTAGTCCATGGTTTAGCCCTCTTATTTCATTGGTTTATTACATGTTATAGGGCTGATTTTATTGCTGCTATAATAACTTTTTTTCCTGCTGTAATTTAATATATTTTTTCGGAGTTTTACAACAGCCTTTATCTTTTTCTTCTTTTGTAGTGTTTGGGGATACTTTTGAGCCTTAATTTGACTTGGAAAACCTCCTAGATTGACCTAGATCCTCATCTCTTCAAATATGGAAATTGCTTTGTCTTACCACCTTATTAATACCTTGTCTATCTTATTTCATTGGTGGTAGTTTGAGTAGTTACCTGTGGGGCCCTAGACTTGATTGTGTCTTGCCTAGGAATTCTTGGAAGCTACTACGGAGGCCTCCCTTGTGTTGGATTTACTCATTCGCTAAAAAGAGAGAAGTTGTTGCCTAGGTGACAGTGGTGACATCTTTTGATGTTCTTCTAATCTTGTGCCTTGTGAGAGCTTTGCACTAAGGTGCTAGATTGTGTGGTAATATAGACCACCCAAATACTTGAGAACCACATCTGAGATTTTGGGAGATGTTCCTAATAGAACGACTTGTTTTTTTATCTCAATAGTGTACTTTTGCACACTCTACCCTTATAGTAGTGCCAACAAATACACTAGTCCTTTTCATACCAAATAAAGTAAAATTGGGACTTGATGAAATTTTTAAACACCTCTCACTTAGTTACCCATGGATCATCCTCTAATCTAAGTGTCTCCATATAGCTTTCCCACCAAGTTTGGGCATGACCCTCGAACTTCAATCAAAGAAATGATATCTTATGTTCTTATCCTATGTTATGCACATTGAAGTAGACTTCTAATTGTTGTAACCATTGATTCAACTTCACAACATCAATCTCACCTTGATAGGTCTTGATGTCCACTTCTGCTTCTACTTTGAAGTTTGAATAGACGCTGGAAAAATGTGATGTTGGAACTTGGCCTCTCTTTGTCTGGCGCTTCTTTATCTTCAATTTTTTATTAGAGCCAATGTCTAAGTTAGAGCTATTGAACTCCCCGAAAGGTTCAAAATTGCTCTCTAGAATTGACATTATATCACCATTTTGCGAAATATGTTGAAGACTTGCAATTCAAATCATGTAAATCTCTCCTCTAAATCATCCTTTGGGATGCTACTGTATTCATTCACTATGGCTAGGGTTTGACACTGCGTTCTTTATGCCAATCTTTAGATCTTGCAATATTCTACAAAAACCCCAAAGAAAACTACTCTAATACCAATATGATCTGTAAACTATTGTAGATATTCCACTAGATAGTTTGTCACAACAAAGCTTAAATTCTACTGCAAAAACCATGAGGTTATACTCTATTATGCAGTGATTGCTTATGACTGAACTACAATATTAGAAGCATACCACTCAAAATATTGAAATGAACTGAGAATATAACAGAAAAGCTACAAAAGTAAATACTAAAAACAGAGCACACCATTAACACATTGAACACAAGATGTACCCAGGGAAACCCCGTGCGGAAAACCCAACAAGAAAATGAGGAGTCAGGACTATGCCATGCTCGTTTCTTCTTAGATTAAAATACAAGATACAAACAAAGATTGTCTCACTATGGAGTACAATAAATATTGTGGCCTATATTCACTACTACAGGGTCTTCTTCCTCTATTCTACTCTAATATCTCACTCCTTTGTTATGTTCAATGAAGGAAAAGTAGATCATTACAATAGGAACAAAACCCCTTCCTTTCCTTGTAGACCAATTTTTAACAAGTGTCGATAGCCATCTAGGGTCAAGGTTAGGGTTTTTTGCATGCCCAACTCCTCATTAGGGTTAGGGTTTTGGACCCTCTAGAATATTCTTGAAATCCCAAACGTGTCTAGCTCCACATGTGTGAGTGATGAGAGTTGACATGGCATCCACTTGATAGTACAGTGGTCAAAGCATAGGTCAACTTGCTATATGCATGAGTCCCTCAATTGAGATGCTCTTGGGATCGTTGAAAGCTCTTCAAGTAGAACAACATCGTGGGGCTGAAAACAAAGTTTTGGCACCAAAAATGGTCATTTAAATCCCAAAACAGTTCGAAAAGTTTCAGGACCCCAAATCACCAAATCAATATTAGACCCTAAGATGGGCCAGACAAGGCCGTGGCTCTAATTTTTCACCTTAGAAAGTACTAGACCAGATGAAAAGTTATATAGTGATCTATTTCAGATCATGTGATATATGCACAAGTATGAGAGCAATGAACACTCGCATAAGAAGATAGAATGTAAGAAGGAGATAGTCAAATTGTACACAATGTATACTCTATATTTCTTTAGGTATATATAGAAGTACAAAATTGGCAAAGGCAGAATACTTTAGGAGAGTAGGTGAGATATTTACAATCCGTAGTTGAAGTAGGTAGAGTGGTAGGTAAGGTACAAATATAAAACTACAAAATACAAATATAATACATCTTTCGTTTTAATCTATGGCTTAAGTCTCATCGTGTTGTTATCTGCTATGAAACTTTTTAAGGAATATACGGATTTATTCACCTGGACATATCAGGATTTGAAGGAAGTACCAAGAGATATATGTGAACACCACATTGAGTCAGGACTCAGGACTCGGAACCTAGGGCCAATCCAATAAAGTCAACGCCTTATCATACCAATCCTAAGATGATCTTGTGGTTCTGATCATGTACTTTCACTACTAAATGAAACTCCTCCAAATATTGATGGTCTTGAGCTAGCTTGATTTTGCAGATTAGTCACGGTCACATTCTGCAAATTACCCAAAGTTGTTTGCACGGAACTAATCCTATTCTTTGAAGCACTGACTTCTTGACAAAAATCTTCCACTTCTTTGGCAATATCTTGCTCGTTTTGAAAAGAAATCCCTGCAAAGATTGAATTTCTTGCCCTCTCTATCGTTCCTTACTAAAATCAAAACATGCTATGCTACCACATAATGCAGGGGGACCAGAAAGAAACAGATACAATCAACAACAAACATTATAAAAATACCCCAAAAAAATATTATGGAGAAATACAGTCCCTCACTTGCCCACTTATTAGGCGTTCCAAGTGAGGACATGTGTACCTTGCCAGGCCCCCGTGGATTCCCTGCCTCTTCCCTGGTTTTCTGGATGGAGGGCAGTAGTAACCGCCAGCCAAAATGCCAGCTGGTAGCCCCAAGGGATTCAATGAGATTTGGTCCGGATAACTCCATGAACTTTCACGAACTTTCACACAAGAGCATTTACCATCAAGCCCAGGGGCTATAAATCTGAATATTATAACAAGAAACAATACCGAAATATTCTCTCTGAGCCACATACACTCGAATTGACAGAGACAGGCTCCTCCATAGAAGCCCAGCTGCATTCAATGTACCTTACATCTATTCCGATGAATTGTTATGATTAGCATCCTATTATATTATTGTATAGAGCTATCCCTCGACTTATTATTATCCTTGATCGTTATTACATGAGATTTTTGGCATTTTCTTGATCATTGATGCGAAAAGAAGACAGCTAATGAGCAAACTCATTCCCTCCAATATACATATATGCTCCTGCATTAATATATTTCAAAATCAAACTACAAATCTAAAATGAGAACAGAGAATATTCCCCATAGGAGACATACCTTTATTGTAGTCGGTCCAAGTTTAGTGATCAAATCCACAAACTCTGTAGCCCTCTGTTTCTCATTTTCCTTAGCCATGGCATTAGCACTATCAATAGCAAGACCAAGTGCAATGTATGAGCAATCCCATATGACTTCAAGCAGACGAGAAACAACAGCCAAGGGTCTCTTTTCAAAATATGCAGCGATGGCTTCTGGATCATATCGCAGCGGAAGCGTGTCTTTCTCTTTTGAAGTTTTATTATTATAGTTAACTGTAACAACAGAACTACCAACAACGGCTGCAAGAGCAGCGACAGCAGCAATTGGAAGAGGGGATGTACTGGTACTTATAGCACTCATACTTAGCTTGTTTGAATAAATCCCAAGTGCGGTCCCTATTTGCCCCGCTATGGCATAATAAAGCTTTTCTTGATCATCCACTGATATGTTGCTTAACTGTGAGATCAAGTATGTGCTTAAAACATGGAGTCGATCCAGAACGTTGAGTACAGAATGGCTAAGTTCTAATACATTTTGACCACCGCTAAAATGCTTCATGTCAATTGACACTTTCTGCAGCAAAATTGAAGCCGAATTTCCCAATGACACCGCTAAATTTTCCGCTAATTTCCCCCCATGAACCAAACCGTCTTCAAAAGTTTTTTCTAGTTTGAAATCGGCGTTCTCCATGAAATATCTTATTTGTCCACCTATGCCGACATCGGGTAATTGAGCATTGCAGTAAACGGACCTACTTTTTAACTTAGAAGACTTAAATGCATTTTCTCCTCTGGAATTGAAGGGGTTTTGACTGTACCGGCAAACATGGTTTCTGAAAATTTTGGGCACGACCATGTTATAACTACTGCCATACTTATCTCGTCTTCTTACACGCGAAAATCTGTTTGCAGAAGAACAAGTCAGAAGCTGGACCTCCATTTCTCTCTCTCTCTGGCTCCTCTACTCAGTCCATCGCCGTCAATGAGAGAAGAAAAGCGAAGCTTAGCTTCTGGGCGAACAGGCCAGAGTTCTTCTTCGCATGTTTAGTTTTGGGTCATCGTAAAGAATGAAGAAGTGCCGATGCGGCCACGTCACATACAAAAATATCACATCATGGCCACTCTGTTTTGTGTAGTATTCATCTTATGTGTGTACTTGCCGTCCATTTGGCAACTGCTACAACGCTGATGCTAATTAATATTATACGAGTTACTACGCATTATTCTTCCCTGCCCACGGCAAAGAATATAGTAATTGCTAATCAGGTTCTATCCAGGTTTCCTTTCCTTGGCACTAGTTTGTTGGAACTGTAGAGGTCCTTGGAGGGGGAGACCTGGGTTAGGTTCTTTATAGAGACATAATTTAAAACATATGAGCATGAAGGGTGTAAGATACCTTTTAAACGGTATTTGAAGATGGTAGTGTGGAATAAGACAATTAAGAGTGATAAAGGACATGGGTTATCATGGTCTTAGTGAGGAAAAAAAAAGGTAGGCTCATTCAATTAGAAAGAGAGAACACAAACAAACAATTAATTTGGTTTAAAATCTCAGAAAATGGAAACATCATCATAATTGCAGCATGTTATTTTGCTCCGCAAGTTTCAAAAACTTACAAAAGTAGGGGCTTGACCACAAAGACCCCTTTGCAGCCTTAAAAAACGACATTGCAACATACTCTCAACTAAGTGAAGTCCTTATAGTGGGTGATTTCAATGTTAGGACTGCAAGTGAACAAGCTAGTATTCTTTGTTGTAAGGAAGATTGCAATCCCATTTGTCTTATAGAAAAAAGCAATCATCAATGGACAAGAGTTTCATAGGACAACAAAAGCTGCAACCTTTTTAGGGAGCAATTGCTTACTCTATGTGGAGCATTTGACTTAATCATTTGTAATGGGTTGGCTAGATGGGTGAATTATGGTAATTTCACCTGCAATACTTACAATGGCGCAAGTGTAGTGGATTATGCAATTTGCTCGCATGACTTGTTTGGGAAAATGGAAAAAGTTTTGATTGGTGAACAATTGTGGGAGTTGAAATCTGATCATAGACCGATCTATTTAAGTTTCACTTGGATTGAACAACAACAGTGTGGGACAAAAAATTAGTGCGTTCAACAACCTCCTTAAAAGGGAAGAATTATTTTGACTCAAAAAAACTATAATACCTTCAAGATAGTGCTAGAGAGGTTGTTTAACAAGGAAAGCATTTTGTCTTGGGGCCTCCATAGTCATGAGCTAACAAATTTAATTCAAAGCACACTTGCAGAATGCAAAAGAGAAAAAACAGGAAATCTGAAACAAATTGCTTTCTGGTTAATGCTTGGTTTGATGAGGAATGTAAAATAGCAAGGAAAACTTTGAAAGAGTCAAGCCAGAAAGAAATAAACTTAAAAGCCTACACACAAATTGTAAGAAAGAAAAAAATTGATTTCATGATCTCAAGGAGGGAGGAACTAATCTTCCTGAGGAAAAATAACCCCAAGTTATTTTGGAATGAACTTCAAACGAGAAAGAAACAAACTAAAAATAATATCACAGCTTATCAATGGTTCGAGTATGCAAAGCATCTTTATGAGCAAGATCCTAAGGTTGACCCCCCCTTTGGTCAACACTACTACTAAGCTCTTCACCGTGCAAGAGATTGAAGCGGGTATTAAAAAGTTGGGTGTTGGAAAAGCAAAAGATTTAGTTGAACTTCAAGCAAAATATCTAAAGTGGGGTTCGAAAACTCTTGCACCTCACATTATGAAAAATTTCAACAACATCATTCAGCAAGGATTCCCTACAGATTGGACAACGAGCCTAACAATACCGTTTTTCAAGAGTGGTGATGTCAATAATCCCTCCAAGTATACGACCATAATGATAAACCCCTTGTTTGCAAAGTTATTCAGAAGTATGCTATAAAATAGAATTAGCAAGTGGGTGAAAGAAGGAGATAAGTGTGCTAAAGGGAAATCATGTTTTAGACCTAAACACTCCACGATTGATCACTGTATAAATCTAAGGCACATCATTGAAAAAGTGTGGGAGAAAAAAGAGGAAGCCTTTTGTTGCTTTGTTGATTTCAAAAAATCTTTTGACACAGTGCCTAGAGATAAGCTTTGGCATAGAATGGAGGAACTTGGGGTTCATATGCATCTTAGAGCAGTTGTCCATAGGCAATATGAGGAGATTAAAGTCAAGACCAAAACATCAGTTGGTATCTCCGAAAGTTTTCGGAGTGATATCGGGGTCAAGCAAGGGTGCCCATTGTCCCCTACCCTTTTTGGTTTATATATGGACAAACTTGAAGAGTGGTTAAACCTACAGGGCGGTGATGGTACTCTTTTGGGCGAGTTTGTGATAATGCCTCTTTTGTAAGCAGATGACCTTATTTTGATTGCTAAATCTTCTCTTGGGTTGCAAGAACACTTAATTTCCCTTGAGCACTTTTGTAAAACAATGGTGATGCAAGTCAATACTAGCAAGACGAAAGTGGTATTTTTCTCTAGCAAAAGAAAACATAACCAACATAAGTTCTAATTTGAAGGAAACACTCTTGAAGAAGTGGCAGATTACAAATACCTCAGAATTGACTTCAACAAAAATATAAATTGGGAAGGTTGCAGAAAGAAAAGAACTTTGGGAGGTTGGAAAGAGTTTTATGCTTTCCAAAATAGGTGCAGAGAGGTAGAGCTATGGGATTGGAAGACTACGCAAACTCTCTTTGGGCTTTTAGTGATCTCGGTGGTTCTCTATGGTTGTGAAGTGTGGGCCAGCAGTACATCTAACTTATAGTGGAAGCAAATTGAGAAGATTCAAAAACGCTTGATTATAAACAAGTTTAAAATTAAAAGTTAAGTCCCTTATGATATCATGTTGAGTGAAATGGGGGTTGCTCCTATTGAATCCATTGCTATGGTGTGACTCATAAGATATCTAAAAAAAATTGAGCAAATGGAAGATGGTCATTAGCCTAAGGTCGTCTTCAATGACATAATGTGAAAAAGAAAAAAGACGTGGATGCAGAAAAATAGTAAATGGGATATTTGCTTGAACAGGTGCCCTACGAACAGTAAAGAGATAAAGAATTTTGTTATCGATAGGTTCCACAAGCGAACTTGGGATAAAGGGCTAGGGAGAAAGAAAGAGTATTATATTGAAGAGTTTAACCCGACTTACAATCATCATCAAAAAGCGTACATATGGGCCAATATATCTTGGAGAGCCAAAATGCTTATTGCTCAATTAAGAACCAATTCCCATCAACTCCGTTGTGAAACCGAGCGCTGGAAAAGACCAAAGGAAGCTTGGGAAGAAAGGGTGTGTACGTTTTGCACCTCCGGAAAAGTGGAAAAAGAAAAACATTCAATTTTAGAGTGTGGAGCCTTCAAAGATAGTAGGGACAACTATGTAAGTATCTTGGCAACTAGCTCTTGGGATAATTTATTCAGTCAAGGGAGAGTGGAGAAATTGGGGGCGCTCATCATCAAGTTGAATAGGAAAAGGGCTGAAATGCAGAAATCAATGTGTGAGGTGGTATGTCCCATAGGCTATTGTTAGCCTTGTGGACGTTAAAATAATTTATTTCTTTCTTTCTAACCTCTCAAACTATCTTCATTTGTTATCGTAAGGGAATACAGTAACTGCTAAGAGGTCAGATTATCTTCATTTCTCATTAGTCTAACAATAATATTTCCATTAACAAGTGAAATTTTTTGAATTTTGAATTATAAAATACTATTTATTTGAGATAATTTGTCCTGGTATACATGTAAGTAAATATATAAATCACAAGTATTTCTCTAGATAATGTATATTTGTTCTTCCTTGTTAGTACCTACCTAAGAAGGCACTATAGTAACGGGCACGGTTCAAAAAGCCATTAATCTCTAAATTATATTCCAACATTTTTTTAATATACCAATTATTTTATTTATTTTAAAAAACAATATATTTTCCTTATGTTTTTAATTTCGTGCATTGATTTTCTTTCTTATTGGTTAAAATATTTTTTGACGTGACATTATTCCCCTAGTCTGATGCAATTTTTGTTGATTATTTGTTAGAATTTAAAATTAATTTATAAAAAAAAAATTGATAAATTATATCATTCGTCATTTTGGAGGTTTTGTCACTGTGGCACTCGATGGCACTGTAATCTAAGGAATCTGGCTGTCTGGCACTGCAGTCTATGGTTGTTGCATTCCATGGCATTGCAGTCTAGGGTCGTTGTAGAAGATGTCTCCTCCCTTGGCGACCTATGTGCACACTATGTGGAAGGCATGATGGCAATCATGTTGCATGCGGAAAATATCAGTCATTGTGAATCCCTTATGGCCTAACTTAACACAAATAGGATGTCTAGTAAGAGAGGTCAGATTTTTTTCTGAAATCGCGTGAGAGGAGAGACGATTATAGACGTACATAACAAGTTCATGTTGTGTTGTATTCAAGTTCATGTCTTGACAAGTAAATGACTAAGAAGCAACATGGGACCCTGCTCTGAGCTAGCTTCCTCATCACTCTTTCAGAGACTCCAGGAAATTGTGAGAAGCTATTGTTAAGTTGAAAACAACATAAGCAAAGGGAATATATAGAATAATCAGCAGAAGCAAAGGGAATAGACATAATAGAGTCTGAGAGAAGATATTGAAGGGTGACCCCATCAAAGGACAAACCTATGGCAGCTTCAATTGTTTCCAAGATAGGAATGAGTGACCCTATCAGAGGAAAAACGTATGGCGGCTTCAACTATTTACATGAATCCAGTGCCTTGTTTGGTCATCACAAAGTCGTTCACCAAAGAGGATTTGCAGTTGACTGGAAACTGGGAGGCTTGGCATACAATGCTTATTTTTGGAGAAACATCAATTGATTCTTGTAGTCATATTTCCACATATTTCGCTTGGGAAATCATTGTAAATACCAATGCTCATGTTTTAGCCAGGCCCCCTTTGGCGTCCATTTTCACATATGTATAGGACAAATATCCTTCACAGTTCAAAGTTGTTTGAGATCCACAAACCATTCCTATTGGTGGTCAATATCTTGATCTTGTGGCGATTTTGCCAATTATTCTTGTTCGCTCTTTTGTCTTAGCCTTTTTTTGGCAAGTTGTTGACAGGAATTGAACCTATGCATGGTGGATTCACAATCCACTGCCCTTATGCTTATAGAAGGTCAATTGATGGTTCTTACATTGATGCATCCACTTATGTTGTTGGGTCTTCATTCGTCTTCTCCTCTAACTGCCAAAACTATTCTTTTTTTTGAACCATCCTACAACTGGTGACTCTGACCCATAGCTAGATTATCCTTAATTGTGTGGATAATGGCCTCTCTAGTGTGAAGCATGTGAAGATCTCATAATGTTCTCTTAAATAAACTAAATAGAAGGCATGAGAGGCCCTTTGGGGGTGTGAGTATCATACTATATAGTTGTGATGCCAACCATTAATCTTAAATAAACTGAATAGAAAGCATGAGGGGCCCTCTGGGGTGTGCAGTATCATACTATATAGTTGTGATGCAAACCATTAAACCAACCACCAAAAGAGAACATTTATGTGCTCGAGGGTATGAACCAGAGAGCCAAGTGGCTTGAATAGGGCCCTGGGTCTTTCTTGTCGTGAATGGGTACATACATGACCTCGAGAAAATAGCATGGCATGATATTTATGGATTGATTTATTTTTCCGGTATGGAGAAGGGCATTAGTAGAATCACAGAGAAACATGTATACCAAAACCACTTAATGAAGAAGATTGGTAATAATGCTAAGGAAATAAACAAGTGATTTTCTAGTGATAGAGTTTGTCAAACGAATGTGAAGGTCACGTGAGAGGTAAGCAGGTCACCTCAACATTGGAATGAGATATGTGGAAGCCAATTTACATAGAACATGCCAGATGAAAGTTGCATGTTATTATAGCTTCTACACGTGTCTTTGTTATTGATAATTATTTAACCTCGTCTATTTCACCAAGTCTTGGTAGGTCATTGAATGGGTGGAGCCACATGACTTCCACGTATCGAAAATCTCTTTTGAGTTTTTATATTTAACCATCGACATTTAGATATCATTTATATATATATTGTCATAAATATGTTCAAATGCTACGAACACGAGAGAGAGTACTATCTTAAGAGACTCTTGAAGTGTTTTATGTGGTACGATGAGCATAATAAGTCCTTTTGCAATAAACATTGCATTGTCAATATTATTTCTTGGTTATTGAGGTCCTCCACATTACATTTCTTCCACAAAATTATCATTGTAAATTGACAACAAACCTCTTCTCCAATTAAATGCCTCAATAATTCATTCCACCTGCCTGATTGATTATCTGGACCTATCAAAAGGTTCAAATACAACTTCAAAATTGGGGCCCCTGACTACAACCAGTAGCACAAGATCATAAAGAAAATAAGATATATACGAAGGTTTTTTCATATTTAAGCAACTAATTGTCATTAAATTGAGAACTCCAACAATTAATATTATATTTCCTCTATTGATTTCTTTCTATTTGTTTTCTTTATGTTGTTTTCCCATCGTTGCTTACTTGGCTCGCCTATTATTCCATAAACCTCTTCTCCAATTAAAGGAACAATTGTTTGGACACACTTGTGGCACCAGTGTTCAGGACCCATTGTGCTTGACATTTTCAAAACCCCAGCAACACAAAGGAAAGCTCTATAAATTTTTCATCAAACTTGGGCACAAATTGGCAGCAAAAGAATGTAAGAGAAAAATTTGAGTGTGGAACATTAAGAAATTAGTTACCATGAGAGTTAGCAATGTCGTTAAAACCCTGGTATGACTCGAGATAGGCTCAGCTAACTCTACTAAAATGCTACTCTCAATAGGCTTAGAGCCAATCAAAACCCTAGTCTCACTTGACTTATTAATTTGCTCTTCTAGTACATAAACACATTTATACGTAACTGCGGTGTAGCGATATCTACTTAGTTTTATTAGGCATGTCCTTTTAACAATAAACATTTCATTGTGTTTGTTGTATGTATTGCCTCACTTAAACCATGATTTCCCATGCTCTTGAAATTACATATAGATTTTATACTGCTTTCCACATATGAAGCCATCCTCAAGACGAGAGAGTCACTAGCGAGGATGGGAATTGATCACCTGAATCATTTGCAAAGACTAAGTGCTTGTTTGGTGTCATGTGACCATTGGTGTGTCCTTGGCTCTTTCCTAGTTTTATTAAGTATGTCCTTTTCACAATAAACATTACATTATGTTTGGTGTATGTATTGCCTTACACAAACCATTGCCCATACTCCCGAAGTCTGCATATAGATTTTATAATGCTTTCCACATATATGAGGCTACCCTCAAGATGAGAGATTCACTAGTGAGCATGGGAATTGATCACCTGAATCATTTACAAATAATGAGTGACAATGGACCAAGGACATCCTTAATCAGGTTAAGGAGTTGTCGATCATAGGGAAGGAGGCAAAAGGGCATACCAATTTACTTGCTTGTAGATTGATGAGTTTGGAAATGCAGGTGGGCATGATAAATTCAATCGTTATTCTTCTTCTTAGGCATCTAGGTTTGAAATAAAGTTTGAACAACAAAGAGAAGAAGAAAGATACAAGAACACACCAATGGTCGCATGACACCAAATAACAGCAAGACCAATACAAACCCGTTTTCCCTTTTTAAAATCATCGTTTGATGGTAGAAAATAGACCAAATAATGTTTATTATTAGGCATCATGTCAATAGATATAAAAGGCAAGTCCTCTAGCACTGTAATTTGGCTCAAACCTTTGAATTTTATGTTTTGTTCAACATCCACTATAAGGAAGGCTCTATTTTGCATCATGTTACCACACAATCTTGTTGATTTGGTTGTCATTGATGTCAACCTTAGAAAAGATGTGAAGTGCCATTGTTTCATTGGTTTGAAGAGAAACAAAGGCTTGGAGGAACGATGAAATATCAAATCTATAACTATGTTAATGCCATAAATGAATGAGTTACTGACATCTATTCACATAGGGTAAATGACTAGTCTAAATAAAACCCTACAAACCTACACAAAGAATAATGACATGGTCTATAACTCTGTTAAACTCATATGAGAGCTTGAGTAATGTCAATATATTCATATCAGTGTTACTGACATCCATTCTCAGTAAAAACATTTGAAAAAGAAGTGAAGGTCTTGTTCACTCCATATCATTGGAACACATTTATAATGGAACCTCAAAATTGGGGGAAAAATTAGAAGACAAAATTATTGTTCAAAAGGTATTGAGATCATTACCAATAAGATATGATGCCAAAGTGTCTACCCTGGAGGATCGTGAGAACCTTGACCAAGTTACAATGGATGAGCTTCATGGGATCCTTATAGCTTATGAAATGAGAATAGGGCAAGAAAGACCATCAAGGAAGGAAACAACTTTCAAAGCATCAAAAGCAAAAAAGAACCATGAGCATGTGCCAAATGAAAATCACTTAGACATATCAGATGAAGAAGAGGCCAACTTTATAAGGAAGCTCAAGAAAGGGTCTGGAAAATACAAAGGGAAGTTACCTTTCAAATGCTTCAACTGTGGAAAAATTGGACACTTTGCTAACAAATGTCTCTATCCCAAATAGGAGGATAGTGATGATGAAGAAGCTTACAACCAGAAAGACCGTAAAAAGGATAAATCCCAATACAAAAGAAATTATATAAGAAAAGAAAACAACTTTTCCTCCAAAGAAGACAATAGTTCATCTAACATGAGTGAAGATGAGGAGACAAAACCTCTATTTATGGGCATAGAAACTCCAAATGAAGATGAAGGAAACTCTAAATTTGAAGGAGAAGTAGAACTTGAAAAAGAACTCATTATTTATCTTGAAGAACTAAGAAAATATACAAAGAAGAACAAATCATTAAGAGAACAACTACTAGAGTATGAAGAAGTACAAAAATCAAGAGAAAATGAAGTTTCAAAAACCCTCAAGAAAACAAAACAAATCATTATTGATTTAAAGACGCAACTCCAAGAAGATAAAAGAATAGAAGAAGTCATTTCAAATTAACTCAATGAAAAACAACAAGACTGTGAAAAGCTAGAGGTTGAAACTGTCCTTCTAAAAGGGGAACTTGAGAAAGAAAAGAAGCAATCAAAATTTGAAAACTGTTAAAAAATCTTGGATGACATTCTTAACAGTCAAAGATCATCAAACAATAAGACATGAATGGGATATGATCAAAATAATTCTAACAAAGGATCTAACTCTACATCTGAAGAATCTGACAAAAATCCAGAAAGTTATGCAGTTATCCTTCAAAGCTCCTTCAAACAGAAAGAAAACAAGATAAATAATTATTTTAATCAACATAAATCTGCAAAAGAAAATGAATTCAGATGGAATACAATTACAAGAAAAACTCCTCCCAAAAGGTATCATATCTCTTTCTTGGATATTTCTTCTCTTGCAATAATTTTGGGCATAAAGTAGTAGAGTGTAGAACTTATGGAAAGAACAATCATAAAAGTCCTCAAAAACATGGCTATAAGAACATCAAGAATAAAAGTAATCAAAGAAATAGAAACTATAATTCATTTTCTCCTTTACAAGATTACAATGTTGAATGCTACAAATGTAACAATTGTGGTCATAAAGCCAGTGAATGTAGACTATTAAAATATTCCATGAAGACAAGTATCTCCAACATTCAAGAAAATTATAAGAAGACATGGAGAGGAAAATCTAAAGTATGAAGCAAGAAAGATGATGAAGATATTGCACCTGAAATTGATGAAGTTGATAATAGGAGAATGATGGGTGAAGTGCCAAATAAGGAATGTGAAAATCAAAGTTCTTTTTATGAAGTGGATCAAGTCCAAGAAAGAAGAGTTCCTAAAGAAGAATATGAAACATTTGTACATCTTGATGATGTCCTACAAATCAATAATTCTTTAGTCAATGAAAGAAATATGAAAAAAAAAATCTAAAGGAGAAGATGAAGAAGCCTCTATTGCACAAAACAATGGCAATGATGATGGATTCCCAAAAGCAGATCAACCAATAGAATTGAGCGATGAAGATCTTGACATATTTTCAATTTTATTTTATTGATCTACTAAACTCCCCTTCAACGGAAAATATGAACATAAGGAAGGAATGGATTGAAGAACTGACTGAAATATCAATATCATGAACTTAATGTGAAGCAAAAACTTGATGACAAATTTAACCATTCCCTTCAAATTTTTTGAGCATTATAAACTGATGTCAATGGAAGACACTTCAAAACTTGTTTTGATATGAATAATCAAAGAAGGCCTACGAGGACTATTCAAAATCAACAATGAAGATTTTTGTATAACAACTCCTTGAAATCTGTCCACAAAGATGAATGAACAACCTGAATTGTGATGAAATATTCAACAATTGGTATCAGAGCAGGTTCCTTCACCATAGTCTAACCACTTGAAGGCAGACTATGAGAAATCCAATGGATCAACAAGAAGGAATGTCCTCCAACAAAGCACCATTGCTCAAAGGAAATGATTATGCATTTTGGAGTATAAGGATGAAAAGTTATTTGATGGCTCTTGGTTGTGATGTTTGGATATATGTGGTAAATGGTTACATTGCACCAACCACTGCACCTTCAGATGTTGCTGCAAAGAAAATTTGCAATGATAATTCAAGGGTTTTTAATGCAATTTTGGGTGGATTAGCAAATCCTATATCTGTAAAATTATTCCATTGTAAATCAGCAAAAGAATTTTGGGACAAACTTAAAACCATCTATGAAGGAGATAGAAAAGTTAAGCAAGCTAAACTTCAAACATACAGAGGGCAGATTGAGATTTTGAGGATGAAAGAGGAAGAAAATATTGCATAATATCTTCAAAGAGTGGATGAAATTGTCAATTCAATCAGAGCACTAGGAGAATTATTAAAAGACACACTGTTTCAATATCATACCTATTGGAAGACTATATAATCAAGAAAGGTTTTGGTGAAAGGAAGATCTCTCCATGAACTAATCCAAAAGATCTAAACACAAACAGAGTCCAAGGAAGATTTTTTTTAAAATACTCATGAAGTGAGGGTGGAAGGGAGAATTGGAGTCATCTACATATTGAAGCCTGAAACGGGGAGTTGGTGCTTCCTCAAGTTGGTGCTTGAAAACAAAGGATTGGAGTCCTTTACAAGTTGAAGCTTGAAACAGGGAATTAGTGCTTCCTCAAGTTGGTGCTTGAAAACATGGGATTAGTGTTTCCTTGAGTTGGTGCTTAGAAGAAAAGAGATCGATGTCTTTCACAAATTATAACTTGTAAATGAAATGTAATTTTTATGATTGTTACATTTAATTTCAGTATTTTGTACATTCTTGTTGATAAAATTGTTATGGTTCATAAATTTATAACTAAATAATTAATTTAATTTGTGAAAAAAAAAACAATATTGATTCACCTCCCCCTCTCAGTATTGAACAACATTCCAAAAAATCTAGTACCAAGTGCAAATCCTTCACAAGGCACTAAGACTAATGGAACATGGAAAATGTTACCACTGTCACCTAGGAAAAAAATTCCCTATTGTTGGAATATTCACCAATAATAAGAGGAAGGGGGTGAATCAATATTGAGAACTTTTTACCATTTTTTTATCACAACATGTAAACATTAAGTTATCAACAATTTATCACTTATGATTGCATTCAACATATCATAAACATGTAACCATAGATACACAATACATCAGATTTTTACATGGAAACCCAAATGGGAGAAAACCACAGAACGATTTTAATATGTATATCTTAAATAGTACATTCACGGGAAGCACCAACTTCCAAGATTCTACAAAACCAACTGAATGGGGGCTCCAACCCCCTAGTTTACAGGCTCCAACCTTAAGGAATATACAAGTCCCTAGATTCTCCAACTCCAATATGAAGGAGGCTCCAACCCTCTAGTTTACAGGCTCCAACCTGAAGGAAGATACAACTCCCTAGATTCTCCAGCGCGAACTAGAAGGAGGCTCCAACCTCCTAGTTTTATGAGCACCAACTCAAAGGAATTTGCAACTCCCCTGCAAGCACCAACCTGCTATTTGAAGACACCAATCTTCCCGTGAACCACCCAACCACCCTTGTTTCTCAGTCACCAACCTAAATGAGACTTCAATCTCTTGCCTTGCAACACCATAACACCCTTAAATATAAATGAGAGAATCAACATGTCACTGATACTGATATATCACCATCATCAAAACTAGATCCACTACAATTGATACATTATCATCATCAAAATTGGATACACCATAACTGATACATCATCATCATCAAAAACTTGATCCACCTCAACTGATACATTAACATCATCAACCTCGGTCCACTTAGAAATTGGGTCCACATAAGGATCCTAGGTCCACATATAAATCCCAACATCACTTATTAAATTTATCTTGAACACCTATTTGGGACTAGTTTTTGGATTAGTCACAAACCCTAACTTCCAACAAGTATAAATTTGTACCTATAATGAATCAAGGTCTGAAACTTGTACCCAATCTTCTTCGACATCTTCTCTAAAATTACTCCAAGTTTTTATCCTTAACTCGTCACTAAAAATGAGATATAGTGAATATGGCAGATCTTCCTGAATTCTTGTCAGGGACCTAACCTCCCTCAAGTAGGTAGAATAATATATTTTCCATGTAATAAAGGTTTTGATATTAATAAGGTGGTAGAGAATCTATTGTGATTGCCTATTATTTTTGTGCTTTGTTCAAGTATCTTTCCAATCCATTTTGCAAAGTGAATCTTTGTTTGGTAGGCATTCTACTTTTTGTTACATTCTCCATTCTTCTATCCATCATCATATAAGTTTTTTTATCTGATATGCAATTCAATTGCCTTCGATCAACATGGTGTTTACTTGACTCCATGTCCAATGGTATATCATTGATCTATAGTCAGCTTGCTTCCCTCTCCCTTTCTCATTCATTCTTACCGAGTTACCTACCAAACCCAATCCAATCCTAAAACTAAGATGTGCTAGGCTTGTCTCTCTAGTAGTTAAGACACAACTTCTAACGCTAACATCTTTTGGCGTCGTTGTCGGGGACGAAGTTGAAGATATTCCATGGGAGAACGATAATGATCAGCTCTAGCTCATGATGGTGAACATGAGTTGGACACTATTTCTGACTGCATCAGTCACCCGGTGACTCCATGAAGGAAGAATCTGTTGGCGACTCCACTGATCCAGGATGTCGAAGGCCATGGAATCCATTTTAGCACGAAGGTTTTCACCTTTTAATTTCTTAGTTATTCATGGCTTTCCTAATGTTGTACCTATTATGGATGGATGGGGAGATTGTCTTCCCATATTTAGAGAAAAAAAGGTTGAAAACTCTGCAACACATTTGTTGAAATTCCACGAAGTTATGCATGAGTTGGACACTTCTCACGAAGATTTCTTGATGAAGATGTTCATATACTCATTAGAGGGAGATGCTCGTGAATGGTACTAATCCTTGCCTCCTTCTAGCATATCTTATTTGGAAGAATTTCATACAAAATTCCATAAGCATTGTAAGAGGTATTTTCTCGAGGATTTTCTTTTTTAGCAATGATGTGAGGAATTTAATTCACATTTTCAGCATACAGTAACTTGTTCTTTTAGTACAGAGGATGAAACATGATTTGTTGATAAAGAGGCGGAGGAAAATTCAATCATGCATGAATTTGTTTCCAAATCTATTTTCCAAGAAGAAGAAGTGCAAGATGCAGATTTCATTGTGCATGTTGTTCATGCTATTGAAATCGATGATGAAGTTGATGATAATAGTCAGGTTGTAGATACATTTGATATTATTTCAGATGTGTCTAATGATTTTTATAATAAAAGTTTTGCTGCCTCGAATGTTGATGAAGATGAAGAAGAGCAGATTTCTACATCAATATATGTTGACATGAGCAGTAATGATCCAGTCTATGACAATTATGAATCGGGTTGTTGTGAAGGAAGTGAAATAGATAATTTTGAGCTTATATCAGTTGCAACAACTGAAGATGAAAATGAGTTACTGGATCGACTACTTATGTATTCTTTTCCGACAGCAACAAATCAGAAATTTTCAAAAATTAGAGAGCCCACAACTGTCATTCTTGAGCATGAATCTGCAGAAAATGTGTTGCAAACAATCAGATACGAGGATCAGATTGAAGTGGATATGGCTGCTCATTATCAATTAAGGTATGCTCCTCATGTTTTTGAAGATGCTACAACAGTCCATTTGCATAATTTCATCAGTGCAAATTATTTTCCACTATTTTACTATGAGTATGAAGTTCAAATTAATGATGAGTTGTCGTTCTATTTTCAATTTTTGACTTTACTAAAGCACATTCAAAGAATTCAGCTAGTTAGTCATATGGTAGAATGGATGTATTGATTGTTTCACATCACTTGATTGACCAGTTGGGTTGGTTAGAGTAGGTATATGTACATAAATAAGCTCGATCTTGAGCATTGTTGTGCAATAAAATAAGATAATAAGACTCCATAGCCTAATGGAGGCACTGGTGAGCATGACTAAGTTACAGGTTGTAGGGATTAAATGAACAAAGGCACAATGGTCTACGGTTCTTGGTGTATTGCAGGGAGGACACCATCCCTAGATGGAGACAATGTTAGAACCATGAGCTGCAGGCTTAAAATGTTAAATTGTGTGCCAAAGACAGAAGTGCTATCAGAAAAATGACATTCTTGCAGCGCTATCATAAACATGATATCATTTCCCAAAATCCTCTAAGTTCAGGAGTCTTGAAATTTGATGAAGTTTTGTAAAATGCCATTATCTTTTCAATATCCTCCTTGTGTCCTTTTGCACGTTCTTTGACCTTTATCCTTTTGCCAAATTTTTTTTTTTAAATAATTTATTATTATTTTATAATAAGTTTTGGAAAAAAAGTGTTTTTTATATCAAAGCCAACATCGAATGCCATCAAAAATCACAATCATCACTTAAGCCAACATCGAACCAAGACCAAGTGTTAAGTGTGTCAAAGGTAATCACTCATGAGAGCTCCAAGAGAAGCCCACGGGTAGAGTCTAATGTGCACAACACGTCGATGTATCCTAAATACACCTATGTATATAAATTGTGAAAACGTCTTTCTCTCATGCATATGGATAATTCCTAATGTGCACAACGAATTGATATATCCTAAATACACGTGTATATAAATTGTGAAACCGTGTTTCTCCCATGTATATGGGATAATTCCTATTACACTAAATATGCACACATAAATGTAAACAAAAAAGGTCTGAAAACAACAACTCCTGGAGCTTGGATTCATTACGCAGAGCCACCAAGTGCTGAGGCTAGTTCTTGTTTTGATATTTTGCATTAAGAGGCAAAGCAGCTGTAAAAGTCTTGCATTTAGCGGTCAATATTACCAAGATTGGCATTAATCTCGGCCATTCCTTCTAGTCAGAGAGTCCACGGCTTCTTCTAATTTTGAGAAATCCCATCCTCTGGAATCCTTCAAGGCCTCATGTGCTAATATGATCCATGGATCATTAAAGAATTATGTGAGCCTTGTAGAGGAAATGAAGATTGTGGATGTGGTAATATCCACAGTTAGATCACTACAGATAGAGAGACTGGTCAATATTATCAAGGATATTAAAGGAGTCGGCACCATCAAAAGGTTTCTGCCATCTGACTTCAAGAATGATGTTGAGAATTTCCATGCAGTGAAGTTTGTAAAGAGTGTGTTTGAGGTGAAAGCCAAAGTCCATAGGAAAATCGAGGCAGAGGGAATTCCTTATGAATACGTCTCTAGCAACTGTTTTGAAGGGTATTTTCTTGCCAGCCTCACACAGGCTGACCTTATAGCTCCTCCAAGGGATAAGGTTGTCATTCTCAGAGATGGAAATGCCAAAGATCTTATTGAAATTGAGGAGAAGCACTCAAAGGATACCCAATTCGAGAATCAAATATAAGAACGTCGAATGTGAAGACTATGGAAATAGCTATGAAGAACAAAAAATCGGTCTTGCAAACAAATTATTTGGGGTTAGAAATGTAGTTAGAGGACTTCTTCCTCTTCTTAGACCATTATCTTCAGGTGATCGTATTATCAATGTCAGTTCACATCTTGTGATTGTATTGTTGTGAGCCTTTTGTGGTGCCAAGGCTTTGCCTAAGTTCTAATGCAAGTGGTGATGAAAGTGACGGCCAACTCCTTCTTTGGAAGGTTATTTTAGGAGAAATCTTTGCTGATATAAATGTCAACATGAGGCAAAAGACTAATGTCCTTCCTTCTGTTGATGTTATGGAATTCTGCAATCAAAATATGTTTGTATGTGGGATTGATTCTGCATATGGAGGTCTAGTTGTTGTGCAATTATGGGATATTGAAGCTCCTCAAGGCTGTGCTCCTTTCCCTGCAAATGATGCTTATATAACATCCTTAAAATTCCACCCAATGTGTGATATTATAATTACACGTGTTAGTGATGGAACTGTTGGTTTATTTGATATATTACATCTGGAGGGATTTTTCGTCTTTCTGTAAGTTCAAACTTTGAGGTTACCTTTGTTTCATTCAGAAATTGTGGGACATACTTTCATGCTTCCAGCACAACAAATGCCACATTGATTTGGGATACACAGATGATGTCGATGAACCATGGTCTGTGCCTACCGAGAGACCTTTACCAGTTACTGATCTAACCTTGCATTCTGCGAGGCCTCTTCATTTTCTGAGCCATGAGAAGTAGATGCCCATTGCAGAACATGTTGATCAACTTCCTGGGTTTATGGATCAAGATGCACATCTTGGAAGCAATAGGAAAGAAGAAGTCGGTTTGAATACTTTAACAACTGTGTTCAGTGTTAAGAGATTGAAATGGGATTTGAAAGATGAAATTTTTATTGCTTCTTTTGTAAGAGATGGTGTGAATTGTGTTTTAGACGGCGTGCATTTCGCAACAGATGCAACACATTTCAAGTCTCACAAACAATTTTGGGATGAAGTGGCCGATAAATTGAAGAATGAGACAGGGTAGCGTGCATTAGCATTAAAGTTATTTATCAAGTTCAGGTGCATAAAGAATAAATATTTTGCGGGATAGCAGAGTCATGATCAACAACTGAATTAACATGATAATGGGCTTTTTGGTATACTTGAGCAAATGTTTAGAAATGATGGGAAACAAATATCAGGCCACCATGGTTCTCCTGGTTCAGATGTAAAGGGAGAAGTATCAGGTGGTGCTACACTTTTGGTTGATACAATATTGTCTACACAAAGAAAAACATTCTAACCCTCGACTGCAGCTTACGCATTTCACTGTCTCTGATTTTAGAAATCTAAATGAGGTGAGACCTGTACTAAATTGGAATGAAAGGTTTCCAGGTGATAAAACCCCAATAGAAGAGGATGGATCGTATTGGAAGCTACAGGATTATGAAAGAGTAATGACAGGTGGAAAATCATATTGATGGAATTTAATGGAGAAAAATCAATAGTCAATCGCACATCCCAGATTTCCAAGGCACCTGACAGCATCAAATGGCAGTCAAATTTTATATTTGAAGAGCACCTAACAGTTAGAGAATTCGAGTTCTAGATATGAAACAAATATCTCATCAGTTCCTGATTTGATGGAGAAGAATCAACAGTCAAAGAATTTGTTCCAGATTCTCTAACAAAGATTTCGGGCATTCGATTTATTTCAATTCCATATTTCTTGCAAGATTGTTTTTATTTTTATTTTATTGTTGTAATAGAGATAACATAAGTTTGGTTATTGTATTATTCTATTTAGACTATCATTTTGAGTGTAATAGGAGCTCGAGATTTAGGAGGCAAAAACCTGTATGAATTATTGTATGCCTGAGGGCATTTTATTATGTAATCATTTCTGACATTGAAGATTCCTGAGAATTGTTTTATCGGAGTGTGACTTGTTTTGTTTTATCGGATTGTGACTTCTTTTGTTTTTCATTTTGTTTCATTGGATTGTGACTTCTTTTGTTTTTCATTCTGCATTTTCATCTTGCTTGATTGAGTTGTATAAATTGAGAATTAATGGTTGGCCATGAATATAGATTCATGAGCCGTAGAAAATATGTTGTGATTGCCTATTATTTGTGTGCTTTGTTCAAGTATCTTTCCAATCAATTTTGCAGAGATTCTCTTTGTTTGGTGGGCTTTCTACTTTTTGTTACATTTTCCATTCTTCTATCCATCATCATATAAGCTTTTTATCCGATATGCAATTCAAATGCTTTCGATTAATATGGTGTTTACTTGACTCCATGCCCAATGATATATCACTGATATGCACTCAACTTTTTTCCCTCTCCCTTTCTCATTCATTCTTACCAAGTTACCTACCAAACCCAATCCAATCCTAAAACTAAGATGTGCTAGGCTTGTCTCTCTAGCAATCAAGAGACAACTTCTAGCGCTAACATCTTTTGGCATTGTTGCCAAGGACGGATTTGAAGATCTTCCCTCGGAAAACAACAATGATCAGCTCTAGCTCTTGATGGTGAACAAGAGTTGGACACTATTTCTGACTGCATCATTCACCTAGTGACTCCATGAAGGAAGAATCTGTTGACGACTCCATTGATCCAAGATGTCGAAGGCCATGGAAGCCATTTTGGCACGAAGGTTTTCACCTTTTAATTTCTCAATTATTCTTGGCTTTCCTAATGTTGTACCTATTGTGGATGAATGGGGAGATTGTCTTCCCAGATTTAGAGAAAAAAATGATGAAAACCCAGTAGCACATATGTTGAAATTCCACGAAGTTATGCATCAATTGGACACTTCTCATGAATATGTCTTGATGAAGATTTTCATGTACTCATTAGAGGGAGATGTTCGTGAATGGTACCAATCCTTGCCTCCTTCTAGCATATCTTCTTTGAAAAAAATTTGTACAACATTCCATAAGCATTGTAAGAGGTGTTTCCCGAGGAATTGTTTTTTAGCAATGTTGTGAGGAATTTAATTCACATTTTCAACATACAATAACTTGTTCTTTTAGTAGAGAGGATGAAAGAGGATTTGTTGATAAAGAGGCGGAGGAAAATTCAATCATGCATGAATTTATTTCCAATTCTATTTTGCAAGAAGAAGATGTGCAGGATGCAGATTTCGTTGTGCATGTTGTTCCTGCTATTGAAATTGACGATGAAGCTATTGATAATAATCGGGCTGTAGATACATTTTATATTATTTCAGATGCATCTAATGGTTTTTATAATAAAATGTTTTCTACCTCAAATGTTGATGAAGATGAAGAAGAGCAGATTTCCACATCAATTTCTGTTGACGTGAGCAGTAATGATCCAGTCTATGACAATTATGAATCCGGTTGTTGTGAAGGCAGTGAAGTAGATAATTTTGAGCTTATATCAATTGCAACAACTGAAGATGAAAATGAATTACTGGATCAACTAGTTATGTATTCTTTTCTGACAACAACAAATCATAAATTTTCAAAAAATAGAGAGCCCACAACTGTCATTCTTGAGCATGAATCTACAGAAAACATGCTGCAAACAATCAGATACGAGGATTAGATTGAAGTGGATATGGATGCTCATTATCAATTAAGGTATGCTCCTCATGTTTTTAAAGATGTTGTAGCAGTCCATTTGCACAATTTCATCAGTGCAAATTCTTTGTCACTGTTTTACTATGAGTATGAAGTTCAAGTTAATGATGAGTTGTTGTTCTATTTTCAATTTTTGACTTTACTAAAGCACATTCAAAGAATTCAGCTAGTTAGTCATTCTTGGAGTGACTTCCTAACTCATTGCTAGATCTGAGATTTATTGTTCTTCTCGTTTCTTCCACCTATCATTATCAACAATTATGTTTTGTTCAATGAGACTCCATGCCCAATGGATTAGGCCTATGATTTGGGAGGATTGCAATCCCTTTATTCCAGTCTGCTGCTATTTATGTTCTAAATCATGTCTGCCTAGTTTATCCTTTTATTTACCTTTCAAATATGGCATCTGTACTTAATGTTAGAATTGTTGTTTAGTGACAGTGGGAAATGAGTGTTCTTAAATCATATGAGAGAGCCCTCTCTAGTCCAAGAGCCATATTGTGGCCTAAAATTGGTTTAAAGATGTCTTGACATGGTTTCTAGACAACCAAGAACCATCTCAAGTTACAACATTCTTTTTGGCGTCATTGCCGGGGACTAAGGTTCGATATTTTCCCCGGGGTTTTATAAGGATCAGATCTAGTTCTTGAATGTGAACGAGGACCAGAAACATATTGTATGGTTATTCACCCGTCGACTCCACTGTGATTTCACTGACAACTCCATTGTGTCCAAATGGAAAGTTCTTTTGCTGCAAAGATTGTTGCAAGGTATGCTCCATTTGTTTTTTCAAATGTACATGATTTTCCTAATGTTGTGCTAACATGGAAGATTGGGTAGATTACCTTCCCATATTTAATACAGATGATGAGAAAATTTCTACACAACACTTAAAGGATTTTCATGCTTGCATGCATCAACTAAATATCTATCATGAAGATGTTTTAATGAAAATCTTTTTGAGCTCTTTGTTTTGAAATATTAGACAATGGTACAAAGCTTTACCTGTTGTTAGTATTTCTTCACTCAAATATTTTCATGTTGTGTTTCATTCTCATTGCAAAATAATTTATCCTACCGAGCTCCTTTTGAAGGACTGTTGTGAACAAAAGTTTGAATGTGATCAAGCATTGGAAGGACAAGTTTACTACAACAATGAGGATGGAGAAGATTTGTTGGTCTATGAAGAAAAATCTCTAGATAGTTTTGATTTGAATGCACCTGGAAGTTTTCAAGGAGGTACAATTTTGTTTCTTGTCTTAAAGGATAAAGGTCAAGATCTTATTGAACAAAATGATATTTCTGTGCTTAAGGAAGATAATCAACCATTAACAGAAATTTCAAACAATAGTAAGCTCATACATGATAACTTTGATTTTGAAGAAGTTAGTGTCCAGGATAAATTTAAAATTGATGATGAAAAGCTTGGTCTTCAAGGGTTTCCCTATCATCAACAAATGCAAAGTTTTGTTCTTGATAAAGACAATAAAGAAGAACAAATTTCCTAAACAACATCTTCATAAATTTTTAATAATCATGATCAGAAGGATGATTTTACAACTAGTTATGATCGGTCTATTTAGGAACAAGTTGTTATTCTAAAATGTCATGCTTTTGTTATAACATACCAAAAGGATATTATTATCAATGATGATATTAAGGATACTGCTATTTCAAATTCTTCTAAAGAACTTGCAGTGCAGGAAGAACATCAACAATTTAAAGAAAGTGTCTTTGGTCTTCCATTGGAGCTCAAAATCTTTCAAGCTAATAATGAAGATTGTGTATATGCATGTAATGATCAAAGGATGCTTTCATATATTTTTAAGATCCTGTAGTTGGTTGGTTCAAATATTTTCATTTCAATCTTCAAATATTCCAAGTTTCATTAACACAATACAAGTGGAAGAATCTTACTTCATCAAGAGAGCAGATGGAATGCAGAGGCAACTAAGTCCTTGGGAATAAAAGGAGGTAATCATTCATAATGTTCACGATCCTATAGCAACTTGCTTGTTTGGAGGTTTTGATCAACTCATATTTTACAACATCTCTCTACTATGAGTATGAGTTCCAACATCATGTTGAGTTGCAACTTTACATATTACATATTTTAAATTTGCAAGCCTTATTCTTGATAAAGTGCATGCAAAATATCCATTCAAGAAAATGAATGCTCAAACAACTACATTAGAAGTGGCATGCTACCTAAGAAAATGGATTGAAGTTAGTTAGATTATAAGATCATGTATATAACTAAGTTCATCACTCGAACATTTATTTCAGTTCAGTAGTAGCATAGTTTATGTCTAGTTCATAGTTCGCAGAGTAGTTTTGATTTCAATTTACAGTGGTTTCTAATTAGTAAATTTTGTTTCAGTTGTGAATTCAGAGGGTTTTCAAAGTAGGGTTGCACATGCAAAGGGTTTTCAAAGCAAAGTTGCATAGGAAAAGGGTTTTCAGAGCAGGCTTAGGGAACTTACACGTTTTAGAAAATTGTCATGGTTCATTTTCAAATTGCAAAGGAATAAAGGCAAATGGTTTGCATGTTCTTCAGTGCCTCGCAGGGAAACACCATCCCCAGATGGAGCCTATGTTGTAACATAAATTGACATTGCCAAAATTTGAATTTTTTTTGGGAAATTTTGAATTTTTTTTGGGAAATTTTGAAAAGACTCGCCTATTCCTTGTCACCTCAAGTAAGCTTTTTACCATAAACACTCATGCCCAGTCCTTCATATTTTAAATATTTTCCTCGAGACAATGTTACTAGCCTATTGTCCATTTTGTTTTTGTGTCCATAATCTCAAGGTTAGCTTTCTGTTAAATGCAATTACCAATCCTTGTCAGATCTCAAAAGTTTCACAAAATTACAGTTTCATCAATCTGGCTCCAAAGTTCATCATCCCAAGTAAAATTTTCTAACCCTCGAAATAAAGGTTCAACTTTGTTTATAAATCTTCTACCTCTAGTTATAATTGAATACTAAATATTAATCCCATTATCGACTAAACCTTTAATATCCACAATATTAAGCCATTCACATATATGTTTAAATCAATGGTTAAGCGACCAGGTAGGTGTCAAAGGTTATTAATCAAACGCTTACCTTCACCAAGTCAAAGGTGTTTGTCTAAATGCTATGATCAAATTCCAAATGGACAATGCTATCCAAAGGTAAAGATCCAACGACTCATAAACAAAGAGATCGATGGCTTCAGTGTATTGCGGCCCCCCACCATGGTTAGTGTAACAACACATCGACCCCCCGCAATTGCACAGTCGCCCCCCGCGCACAAAGTCAACAGGCAGTGGATTTCGAGCATGTTTTCCGGGAAAACGAAGAGGAATTTCAAAGAAGCTTCCCAATTAAAACAAATGCGTGCAACCACTAAAAAGCTTATGCTCTCATCTACCTTAGAATAAAGAGCATAATATCATGGTGAAACATCTACATCTATACCTATGAGGCCACCGAGGAAATATATGGCTTATGTTGACAAGTGAAAGCATAAAGGTGTCTAGAAAATTATGTTGGAAAAATTATAGAAAATGAACCCTCACCATATCCAATGCAATAAGTTTATGAAGTTGTTAGTTTATTATATTACTACTTTCTTCATAAGTTCATGTGTGCTATCAAATAAAATTACGGAGAAAAAGTTTTTATCCACTTTGAAGGCTTTGCTAAGCACTACGCCTTTAAGTGGTTGGAAAAATACATAACAAATTATCAAATTAGATTTGAGTTGGAAAAACATGTGGACAATAGAGATATCATTGGAAATTAAATGATATAAAACAAATTCCTAGTTTATTGTTAAAGAGGAAGGACTATCTATTGGAGGTGTCGATTTTTCCAAAAGCTGAGATTTTCAAATATTTTAAGAAATCAATACCAGAAATGAAGGGAGTCATTTAGCGAACAAATCCAATTTTCCAGGCAACAGTTTAGCATGTGCAAAGGTTAAAAAGGCAACAATTGAAAACTTCATAGGGGGAGGGGGTAGATTAAAATATTTTGGCAAGGATACCGTGTTTTTTTAGAATGAAGTCCGTGAGACTTTATGTAATTGTCCTATGAATATGAAGGGTTAATTCATGGATTCATGGCTCATTCTCAACGGAGTCTTGTTTCTTTCTCATTTTTCTGTTTTAAGTTTATTTGAAATTATGTCTCTGTTCTTCTTATTTAATCTGCAATTTAAAGTCTAATTTGTATATGTTAAAAAAATTAATTTGGTACAACCACCACTATTGTTCATTAAAGATTGTTTTTAGGTTACTTTGTAGGTGTTATGCTCCTGAATTCACATGTTGTGATCAACTCATACATTTTCTTTTATTTTGTTGGATTCATTGCTTCAGATTCCCAACAAATCCTTCTTTCTTCATTTCAATCTTGCAGGGACTTCCTTACTCACTGCTAGATCTGGGATTTACTGTTCTCCTCCTTTCTTCCAGCTATCATTATTAGCAATTATGCTCTATTCAATGAGACTCCATGCCCAATGGATTAGGCCTATGATATGAAAGGATTACAATCTCTTTATTCCAGTCTGTTGTTATTTATGTTCTAAATCATGTATGCCTAGTTTTTCCTTTTCTTTACCTTTGAAATATGACATCCTATACTTAATGTTAGAATTGTTGCTTAGTGACAATGGGTAGCGAGCATTCTTAAATCATATGAGAGAGCCCTCTCTGGTCCGAGAGACAACTTGTGGCCTAAAATTGGTTTAAAGATGTCTTGGCATGGTTTCTAGATAGCCAGAAACCATCTCAAGTTACAACACTTTCGACGAATGATTGAGACCTATTGTCATGTAGATCTAACGACCAGGTTTAAAGAAAAGGCCTAAAGGCTTCTATGCCCAATGAGGCCACTCTCGTCCCGTTAACCACTCAAATTTCAACATGTTTCATCCCTAGAGACACGCTAGTTGCTATGTTGGTACCCTTGTCAGCATAACATTACTCTTCCTTTCAGTCTCGCTTAAGTGGGACCCACAACAAGCTGCGACTAAGATTTAACCTCACTCAAGAATCGATCGATGGTTCTTGTTATTTCTCTAACCTCCATCGTTGTTTACACTCCCTCGTCATCATCGTCAAAGCTCCTCACTCCAACTCTTGGTCACTTGAACGACTTAGTTTCTCGACGAACTGTCCCAATCTTCCCATCATGTCAAATCAACGACTGTCGATAGCTCTAGGACTTCTTCGTCATCAGACCCTCTATCTCGAATTCACAGCTCGAAACTTTCGATGACCTCACCCTTCAACGTATGGCTGAGATCCATTTGCCATGCCGAATTTATGGTTACGATATTCCCCGACTCAAACACATCGTTTTCTGCTGGATAAAGACCGAAATCGAGACTTATCAAATTTAGGGATTCTTTAAGGGTCTTATCGGATCTTCGAGAGCTTGAGAACTACTTTGAGGCTATATAAGGATTTATGACTTCATTGAAGGGGAAGTTATTACATATCTTGCAAGCTTTCCACTTAAGTACATGGGATTCCCTCATGCATAAAGCCCTTTTTATCCATACAAGGACCTCCCAACTACCAAGGCATCCCATCCTTCCTCAAACGAAGATTTTGTCCATATCTTTCAAACTTTCCTGTCAAGGCTGCAAGAATTTTCTGGGATACATGTAAATATAGTTGAATGTTAGTATGTGAGTTTGGACATGAATACCTGACTTGTGAGTTTACTGTGTATTCCTGGAGATAGCCTTACATTTGTATGGAATATATCTCTGCATGGAAAGTCTTGTGTCCTTGATTTCAGACAATCTCTATATTAGTAAAATAGCTGCAAATATTTTCCTCTGGCAATCTTGTGTAATGTGTAAATATGGAAGGGTACATAGTCATTTGAGTATGAAAATAACTCAAGTCCCCATTATGTTTAAGTTGAGAGATGGACCTACATCTTTTCTTATTGTATATGCTCCTTTCTTCTCCTTTCTTTCAACTATCATTATCAACAATTATGCTCTATTCAATGAGACTCCATGCCCAATGGATTATGCCTCTAATATGAGAGGATTACAATCTCTTTATTCCAGTCTACTTCTATTTATGTTCTAAATCCCGCCTGCCTAGTTTTTCCTTTTCTTTACCTTTGAAATATGACATCTTGTACTTAATGTTATAATTGTTGCTTAGTGATAGTGGGCAGCGAGCGTTCTTAAATCATATGAGAGAGCCCTCTGTAGTCCAAGAGACAACTTATGGCCTAAAATTGGTTTAAAGATGTCTCAGAATGGTTTCTAGATAGCCAGGAACCATCTCAAGTTACAACGCTTCCGATGAATGATTGAGATTTATTGTCCTGTAGATCTAATGACTAGGGTTTAAATAAAAGGCCTAAAGGATTTTACACCTAATGGGGCCACTCTCATCCCATTAACCACTCAAATTTCAACATGTTTCATCCCTAGAGACACACTAGATGCTATGTTGGCACCCTTGTCAGCATAACATTACTCTTCCTTTCGGTCTCGCTTAAGTGGAACCCACAACAAGCTGCGACTAAGATTTAACCTCACCCAAGCATTGATCGACGATTCTTGTTCTTTCTCTAACCTCCATCGTTGTTTACATTCCCTCGTCATCATCGTCGAATCTCCTCACTCCAACTCTTGGTCACTTGAACGACTCAGTTTCCCAACGAACTATCCTAATCTTCCCGTCGTGTCAAATCGACGACTGTCGATGGCTCTAGGACTTCTTCATCGTCGGACCCTCTATCTCGAATTCACATCTAGAAACTTTCGATGACCTCACCCTTCAACGTATGGATGAGATCCATTCACCATGCCGAATCTACAGTTACAATATTCCCCGATTCAAACACATCGTTTTCTGCTGGATAACAGTTGAAATCGGGACTTAGCCAATTTAGGGATTCTTCAAGGGTCTTATTGGATCTTCGAGAGCTCGAGAACTACTTTGAGGCTATATAAGGCTTCCTAACTTCATTGAAGGGGAAGTTATTACATATCTTGCAAGATTTCCACTTAAGTACATGGGATTCCCTCATGCATAAATCCCTTTTTATCCATACAAGGACCTCCCAGCTACCAAGGCATCCCATCCTTCCTCAAACAAAGATTTTGTCCATATCTTTCAAACTTTCCTCTCAAGGATGCAATCATTTTCCGAGATACATGTAAATCACACATTACATGCATTCTTTCATGACTTATTAGATTAATAATGAAAACATGCATTCGTATTCCATTTCACTCAGGAATATAACCATTCCATACATGTTTTTCACATTCATCAGTCAAACCATAAAAAAACATATTTACAGTATTATACATTTATCTAACAAGCCAAGTCAAATACTTATCTGTTCGGTGAATGTGACAATTGTTAGACAATTGGTTGTCATTGATGTCAACCCTTGGAGAGGACAGAGATGTCCCAAAGTTATGGTCAGGATTGATAGTGAGTTAGTTGTGATTGATGTCAACAAAAGTGATGGGTGTATTTGGAGAAGTCTCCAAAGTGGTCCCCTTATGGCATATCTTTAAGCATGGCCCTCATGGGAAGATGCTTTGTATAAGTCTACAAGAAACCCATAGGTGTGGTCATGAGACCCGATGCTAAATGAGGTTTTTGGACATGAAGTACAATATAAATGCAGGAAAGACACTCATAGATGAATATTACTTGTCGTGCCATTTATGGTGATATGTGGAACTTCACGTGGTTCCTCATGGTTAGGGAGATATGGCCTTGTGAATTTGTAAACCCCGAAGAAGGGTCAAGAAGCCCTAGTTGGTTACAAGTCAACCAGTCAAAGGGTAAAGTGGTTGTAACAAGAAATATCTAGAATCCCTAAATTAAGGAGAGGATTTACTTACCAAAAGTATAAATACACTTCAAGGATTCATTCACAAGCGCACACACACACACACTCATTCAATGATTATCTTTGTTGTGAACTAGTAATATTTTTGGATAAGGTTGCGACTGTATTTTTTGAGGCAGTGAAGGAAGAGGAGTGCATAAGTCTAGGGGTTGCATAGGAGAGATTTTTTTTTGAGGAAATCCTAAGTTATTTGATACTCGTGGGTCAGGTATAGGGTGTCCAACGAGGCACTCGCTGGTTGCACTATAGTTGTTACAAGAGTACCCGTGTGATGGGATGTCTTAGTCCCGCAAGGACAAGACAAGGTTGGGGAAAATGCTGGTACCAGGTCCTTGAAGTTAGAAGGAAGTCTACAGGTCAACATCTCAGAGTTTTAGGTCAACTACAAAGGTATTGGTATGGTTGTATACTTGTTTTGATGGTTACATTTGGTCATGACATGGTGTATGCTTAAGGCATACTTGGCATTGTTTTTTTGATACTTGGATATGGTATATCTTAGTTGCATGTTTGAGTGAGGAGTACTCTTATATTTGGTTCAACATATGACATGGTTGGTATGGTTCTTATCCTTGAGATAATTGTTCATGGTTAAAGTATACTATTGATGTATGTTGGGATATGCATGAGGGAAATGCATTTGATTCTTTGAGATACTTCATTGATGATATAGTACAGATATACACATGGTTGATGATATGGTATATGGTATAGTTTATACATGATTGAATACTCATTGTTGATGTTATGGTTGGTATATGTTTTGGTTTATGATTGATACATGTGATAGTATGTACATAGTTGATGCATGGTATGGTACAAGTTCGAGTTGGTTGATGAGCAGATACAGGTTGATGAGATAGTGGCATAAAAAATGACATGGACAGAGTGACAGCGACAATGGCAGGGATATAGTGACAGTGGTAGAGATAGAGTGAAAATGGCAGAGATAGAGTGACAGTGACAGTGGCAGAGTGACAATGACAGTGGTCGTAGTAGTGATTGTGGCACTTATATTTTAGGGCGGGAGGACGAGGCAAGGATAGGTGGTTGTAGCCACCTTTCGGTTGGAGATGGAGAACATAGGGGGTTGTAGCCTCCTTTTGGTTGGAGCTAGAGAACTCAGGGAGTTGTAGATTCCTTCAGGTTGGAGCTTGAGAATAGGGGGTTGTAGCCTCCTTCTAGTTGTAGCTAGATAATTGAGAAGTTGGTGCTTCCAATGAATCTATTCTTTTGATATATAAGAAAATCATTCCATGGTTTTCTCCCATTTGGGTTTCCACATAAATTCTGGCGTACTGTGTATCTATTGTGATGTGATGTTGCTTATGATTATATTTTTGATGATATATTGAATGCTATTGATATACTGTTGATCATGGTGAAGAATATATTGTGGTTAAAAGTAATAAAATTGCTCATTACTGATTCATCACCCTCTTATTAATCCAACAATTGGTATCAGAGTAGGTCCTTCAAGAAGCAGTCTAACCTTTAGAAGGAGATAATGGATTATGCTAATATTGGGATACCACAATTTGATGGAGAGGAATATGCCTTCTAGAGCAGAAGAATGAAGACACATGTGCAGGCACAAGGATTTGATGTTTGGCGAGCATTAGTAGATGGATACAAAGCACCAGCCACTCCCTCGGCAAATAAATATGGAAAGAAACTTGAAGATAATGATGAAAGAGCCAAAAATGATATCCTGAATGGCTTGACTAAATCAATCTACACCAAGGTTATACATTGTGAATCTGTAAAATAAATATGGGACAAATTGAAGAATATCTACGAAGGAGATGACAATCAAGGAAGCTAAACTTCAAACTTTTAGAGCCAAGTTTGAACAATTGAAGATGAATGAAGATGGAAACATAACAACTTACTTTCTACGAGTCAATGAAATAGTGAAAAATATCAAAGGTTTGGGAGACGAGATGAAGGAACATGTCATTGTTAAGAAGGTTTTAAGATCTCTACCAATGAGATTTTATTCAAAGATTTCAACTCTTGAAGAAAGAGTGGACCTAGCTACAATGACCATGGACAAGTTACATGGGATACTTATTGCCTATGAAATGAGGACAGAGCAAGATAATCCGGCCACAAAGGAAGCAACATTCAAGTCATCCAAGAAGAAAAATAAGAAAGACAAACAAAATCCCAAGTCAGATTGTAGCCGCAACAATGATTCAGAGGAATATGGAGAGATGGAAAAATTTGTAAGAAAGTTGAAAAGCGGAACCAACAAATACAAAGGTATGCTTCCATTGAAATGTTTTAATTGTGATGGTGTTGGTCATTTTGCTTCTAAATGTCCCTATAAGAACAAGGAAAGTAATGAAGGAGACGACTCTAAAAAGAAAAAAGAAAAATCCAAAAGGGTAGAAGAAACAAAAATAATTTTTTCAAGAAAAGTCTTTGCACCAAGGAAGACAATTCATCATAAGATGAAGACGAAAACAATGAAAATGATACATAGAGAGTACTTTTCATGGCACTAGAATATTCTGATGAAGAAGATTTTGAAGAAGAATGCAAAGAGGCAGAAGCCGATTACAAAGAAGAATTGATCAGTTCCATAGAAAATCTAAGGATTTAGAGAAAGAGAAACAATCTACTCCAGGCATAACTAAAGAATAAAGAAGGATCTTAGAACTCCAACTCCAAAGAAGTCAAGCAAATGATCACAAAGTTAAAAATTCAAGCAAAAGAAGAAAATAAATTGAAGAAGCACTCAGAGGGAAGTTAGAAGAAAGAGACAGGATCATTGAAGGTTTGGAAGCATAAATAGTCACTCTAAGAAAATATCTTCAGAAGAAGGACATGCAACAGAACAACACCAAAATATTGGATGATCTCATTAGCAGTCAAAAGCCTTACTATGACAAATCTAAACTAGGATACAACCAGATGCAGACAAAGAAAGGTTTGAGATCCAAAACGACAGAGAAAGAAGCAAAACCAAGAAGCTATGCAGAAGTCATCAGAGGTCCCCCTAAGAAGGAATAAGACAAGAAGATTCCAGAAGAGGATTACAAAGACACTGAACCATCTAGAAGATTCAGAAGTCAGAATATGCAACAGCCAGAAAGACCTCAAGAGGAAGAAGGGTTCATAAGAGCAACACCATTTAGAATATCTTCAACTCCTAGGTACCAAACATATGGCTAAAGATTGCAGAGTCATTATTCCTCCAAGGCAACCAAAGCAAAATATCATTAGTCATAAGCATGCACCACAAAGAATTTGGATAAGAAAGCATGATAAATTCAACACTAAAGAATGAAACCTTGCTCCTATAAGCTCAACACAAGAAACATGGATGGTATGTTGACAGTGGCTGCTCAAAGCATATGACAAATGACAAGGATAGATTTCTGACATTGAAGAAGGAAAGAGATAGATTAGTTTCATTTGGGAATGACAACTCAACGAGAATTATTGGAAGAGGCACAATCAAACATGGAAGCAAGGATGCCATGGAAGAAAATGTTCTACTAGTCGAAGACATGAAACACAATTTGCTAAGTGTAAATCAAATGTGTGATCAAGGACATACACTTGTGTTTGATTCAAATAAATGTGAGATAAGGAAAACGAGAGTAGGTAAGTTGGTGGCTACAACTGTAAGAACTCCAAGCAACATATATGTTCAAAATGAAATTGGAAAAGAAAGATGTTTCTTAGGAAAGGACAATGAAAGTTGGCTCTGGAACAAAAGAACGGGTCACATAAATTTTGATAATCTTGTCAAAGTCAGAAAAAAGGAAGGAGTAAGAGAAATGGTCGAGATTTCGAAGCTAACAGATACTTTATGTAAGCATTGTCTACAGAGAAAATAAACCAATACCAATTTCAAATCAAAGGAGTACTCCACAACAAAATCACCGGAGATAGTACATATTGATCTAGTAGGACCGAAAAGAACAAAGGTATTGAAAGGTGAACAATATTTCATGCTACTGGTTGATGACTACACAAGAATGACTGTAGTTTTCTTTCTCAAGAAGAAGTCAGAGGAACTTGAAAACTTCAAGACATACAAAGAGATGGTTGAAACTGAGACATAGTTCAAAATCAAGTGTTTGAGATCAAACAATGGAGGAGAGTTTACATCAAAGGAACTTATAGATTTTTGTATTGATCATGGGATAAAGAGACAATTCTCGATAGCCAGGATGCCTCAACAAAATTGATTTGGAAAAAGGAAAAACATAACCGTACATGAAATGACCAGAATCATGTTAATAGATTCCAAGTTGATAGACGTCTTTTGGGTACAAGAAGTGCATACAACAGTTCACATCCATAGCATAGGAATGCTAAAAAATAAAAGTGATAAGACTCCCTATGAGCTATGGAAAGGAAGACCAACAAATGTGAATCATTTCAGAGTATTTGGAAGTAAATTCTACATCAAAAGAGAAGATGGCAGTATTGGAAAATTTGATTCTCAAGTTGATAAAGACATACTGATTGGGTACTCAAGCAAAAGGAAAGCATAGAAATTCTTTAATCTAAGACTCAACAAAATAGTGGAAAACATCAATGTGACGATTGATGAGACTGATGGACGAAAAATAAAAGAAGGAATCAAATATTTAGTGGAACTTGATCACGAAGAAGTGTTGAAGGAAGAAGAGGAACAAGAATAGCCAGAAGCAAAGAAAGAAGAAAATGAGCAGTAAGATCTTCATGCACCTCCAAAGACCCCTAACAGACGAGCGTAGAAGAATAATCCACCAGAACAAATTATTGAGAATAAATATGTAGGAGTTGAAAGTAGAAGAAGAATTCATTCACCAAAACAACAACATCTAGTATTATTATCCACAATTGAGCCAAGAAGTTTTGAAGAAGCCAACAAGGATGAACATTTGATCAAATCTATGGATGAAGAGTTATATCAAATATAGAATATTGATGAGACTAATGGACATAAAATAAAAGAAGGAATCAAATATTTAATGGAACATGATCACGAAGAAGTGTTGAAGGAAGAAGAAGCAGAAGAGGAAGAAGAACAAGAGTATCCAGAAGTAGAGAAAGAATAAAATGAGCAACAAGATCTTTAGGCACCTCCAAAGACCCCTAACAGACGAGTGTAGAAGAATCATCCACCATAACAAATTATTAAGAATAAAGATGTAGGAGTTGAAACCAGAAGAAGAATTCGTTCACTAGAACAACAACTTCTAGTATTATTATCCATAATTGAGCCAAGAAGTTTTGAAGAAGCCAACAAGGATGAACACTGGATCAAAGCTATGGATGAAGAGTTATATCAAATAGAGAAGAATGATACATGGGAACTGGTTCCAAGGCCGAATAACAAGAACGTCATTGGTACAAAGTGGGTCTTCAGAAACAAATTGAATGAGGATGGATAGGTTACCATGAACAAAGCAAGATTGGTATGCGAAGGATATTCTCAAGTTGAAGGTATTGATTTCAAAGAAACCTTTGCCCTAGTTTCCAGGATGGAAGCAATTATATTGATCTTAGCCTATTCATGTTTGAAGAGAATCAAGGTCTATCAGATGGATGTAAAGTCGACCTTTCTAAATGGAGAGTTAGAAGAAGAAGTCTACATCGAACAACCTAAAGGGTCTATGTTATCATAAAGGGAATATTATGTTTGCAAGTTAAATAAAGCATTAAATGGACTCAAGCAGACACCTAGAGATTGGTATTCAAGAATGGACATGTATCTACAATAAAAATGATTCAGGAAGGGCAACACAGACAACAATCTCTACATAAAAGTGGAATGATACAACATATTAATCATTGAAGTTTATGTAGATGACATTATCTTTGTAAGTGATGATGACAGGATGAGTCAAGAGTTTTCCAATGACATGAATAATGAGTTTGAAATGTCCCTACTTGGTGAGTTGAATTTCTTCTTGGGATTACAGACATGTCAGTGTGACAAAGGTATTTTCATCTCTCAAAACAAGTACATCAGAGAAATGCTTAAGAAGTCTGGAACAAAATATTGCAAACCAGTCAGTACTCCTATGCAGACCAGTTGCAAGTTAAGTAAAGATGATTATTCTAAGGATGTGGATCAGAGACAGTATAAATCTACGATTGAAAACTTACTCTATGTGACATATTATAGACCAGATGTGATGCAATCAGTTGGGCAGGTTGCAAGGTTTCAAGAAGCAACAAAGGAATCACATGTTATGGCAGTGAAGAGAATTTTCAGATATGTCAAAGGTACATAAGAGTTTGGATTATGGTATCCAAAAGGGAAGGATCTATCTCTTGTTGGCTACACATATGCAAATTGGGAAGGTTGCATTGATGATATAAGAACTATAAGTGGAACAACCTTCTACTTAGGTGAGTGCTTGGTATCATGGTTAAGCAAGAAACAATTATCAATATCTTTGTCTATAGCAGAAGCATAATACATTGCAACATTGGTATGTTGTACTAAGGTTATTGTTAGAAAAACAGGATCGCGGAGCAATAAAATAAAACAAATGCGGAAACAAAACACAGAAGATACACAATACAATAGAGACACAGATTTACGTGGTTCACCCAGTGTGGGCTACGTCTACCAGAGAAATTGCCAGGTCCTTCCTTTATTATTATCCAACATATGAAGGGATACAACCTACAACAAACCCATTGTAACTTCCTCTTCTGTCTCTCATAGTCTCTCGTCTTAGAATAAAATACTCGCTCTGTTGCATAGCTGCAATACATTTCCCTCATAATAGAGGGTTGCCTTCTAGGGCAAAAAACCCTAACATAATTTCTATCGCTAGATCTGCGAACTTATAATGAACGGTCCATATTTACAATGAAATTACAATATACATTTACAAGGCAATTTTTCCTTCAGGGGCTTCACCCCCGAATCCCCGTCGAGGGCCCACTTGCCCCCGAACCCCGCAGAGAGGGTACCCCTCTTTGCACTCCGCCACGTGAAAGAGTGTGCATACTTTTGGGCTGTAAAATCTTCATGGGGTATAAACACGACTGAAAAACACAAGACCTCTGAATCAGGAAGATAATCAGGCTCCACAACCAATAATATCCCACTTGGAGACTGATCTCAACAACTCCACCGCTGTTGTATATGTTGGACTCTGAACCTTCTTGGACCTGGAAAATTGATCATATTCATCTTCATTCTTGAAGACCAACTAAAATTGAGTAGGAACTCAATTTCTCTCTGGTTACTCCCCTTGTTAACAATATTTGCAGGATTCTGGCTAGTGTGTGTCTTTTCCAACTTCAAATGTCCATCTTCCAAGGCAGATTGTATGAAGTGGTACCTCAAATGTATATGCTTAGTCTTCGAATGGAAGGTTGAGTTCTTTGCAATATGAATTGCACTCTCATTGTCACAGTACAACCTGTTATTCTCCTACTTCTTTCCCAATTCCTCCATAAACCTTTGTAACCAAATCATCTCTTTACTAGCCTCTGTAGCAACAACATACTTTGCCTCTGTTGTTGAAAGTGCACCAACCTTTTGCAGTTTCGAAATCCAACTTACTGTTGTTCTACCTATAGTAAAAACATACCCTGTGGTGCTCCTCCCGATGTCTTTATCACCTGCCATATCTGAATCAACATATCCCTGTAGAAAAGTGTCTGAACCTACAAAACATAATGCATGAGTAGAAGTACCTCTCAAATACCTGAGAATCCACTTCACTGCCTCCCAATGTTCTTTACCTGGATTGTTCATATACCTGCTCACAACTCCCATTGCATGTGCAGTATATGGTCTTGTGCAAACCATTGCATACATCAAGCTGCCAACTGCTGATGAATAAGGGACCCTGGACATGTATTATATCTCCTCTTGTGTCTTGGGACACATTTCCTTAGTTAATTTGAAATGGCTAGCCAAAGGTGTACTAACTAGTTTTGCATTCTGCATTTTAAACCTCTCCAACACCTTCTCTATGTACTCACCCTGAGACAATGTCAATTTGCAATTTTTTCTGTCTTTTGTTATTCTCATGCCAAGGATTTTTTTTGCAGCACACAAATCCTTCATCGCAAATGACTTGGCTAATTTCTTCTTGACCACATTTATATACCCTACAACAAGCATGTCATCTACATACAATAGCAAGATAATATAGCTTCCATTTTCTAGCCTTTTAAAATAAACACAGTGATTAGAAAGACATCTACTATAACCATGTTTTGTCATAAACCTGTCAAACTTCAAATACCACTGCCTTGGAGTTTGCTTTAGGCCACACAAGCTCTTCTTCAACATGCATACCAAATTCTTCTTCCCTTTGACCTCATACCCCTGTGGCTGCTGCATATAAATCTCTTTCTCCAAATCCCCATGGAGAAAAGTTGTTTTTACATCTAACTGTTCAAGATGAAAATCTTCTATTGCCACAAGACTTAAAATAGTCCTAATTGAAGTCATTTTAACAAAAGGAGAAAATATTTCATCAAAATCTATACCTTTCT
>ML777107.1:1093518-1130992 GCA_009831015.1 Picea engelmannii | reverse complement strand
ATCTGAGACACTTCAAACTTTTTCCTGTCTCATTATCAACTAAAGCTTTCCATTTCTTAAAAGTATCAAAAACATCATATTTTTGTCGAATGCAATAAACCCAAGTTTTTCTAGTTGCATCATCAATAAAAGTAACATAATAACGAGAAACACCAAGAGATGATACCTGAGCTGGTCCCCATACATTTGTGTGCAAAAACTCTAACCTTTCATTCTTCTTTTCTTTTCTGACTCTGAGAAATCTGACTCTCTTTTGTTTTCCATAAACACAATGCTCACAGAAGTCCAAATCAATTTGTTTAAGATCTGACAACAAATCTCTTTTGTGAAGTATTTGCATTCCCTTCTCACTCATGTGTCCTAGCCTATGATTCTACAATGCTGTATCCACTCTTGTAGAAGCTAAAGATATAGAATATTCAATATTACCAGTACATAAATACAATGTACCTACCTTCTCTCCTTTTGCTATCACCAATGATCCTTTGATGAACTTCCACGTCTTATTTGTAAATATGGATATACAACCTTCACTTTCCAACTTCCCTATTGAAATCAAAATTTTCCTTAAATCTGGAACATGTCTTACCTCTTTCAACAACCATTGGTTTCCATTGCGTTGCTTTATTTTTACCTTTCCCATTCCAACAATTTTGCATGGTGCATCATCACCCAAATGAACCTGTCCAAAATCACCTTGAACATAATTTAGAAAATGTTTCCTATGGGGTGTGGCATGAAATGAAGCCCCTGAATCTACTACCCAAGACTCATAAATATTATCTACAGAAAGAATCAAAGCATCTTGTAACACATCGCCTGTTACATTTGCTTCCTGATTTCTCTCCTGCTGTCCATCTCTTTGTTTCTTTAGAGCTTTGCAGTCTTTCTTCAGATGTCTTTTCTTCCCACAATTCCAACACTCTATCTTTCCAAGTCTGGATTTGGATCTGCCCTTCCTATAATTCCCGCAGTTCCTTGAGCCCTTTCCTCTATCCTTTTGTCTTCCCCTGTTCTCCATGTTCAATGAATTACTTGATGTCTCACCTGTGCTTTTTCATCGCATTTCCTCACTAAGGATAACACCAACAACATCATCAAATTTTAAAGTATTTGAACCAGAGACAGAGTTACTTATAGCCATGACCAAGCCGTTCCAGCTTTCTGACAATGAGCACAAGATTAGAAGTTCCCTAACCTCATCACCAAAGTCCACTTTTACAGAACTTAGTTGTTCAGTAACCGTATTAAATTCATTTAAATGATCTGCAACAGACCCACCTTCCGACATCTTCATATTAAATAATCTCTTCATTAGAAATACTTTATTGGACGCCGAGGGTTTTTCATACAGTTTAGCCAATGCGTCCATCAAATCCTTCATTGTCTTTTCTTTCAAAATATTGGAAGCCACCGATGCTGCCAAGCTCAGTCGTATCGTTCCTAGAGCCTTTCTGTCAAGAATCTCCCATTCTTCGTCCTTCATGGCCATCGGCTTCTTTGCTACTCCGCCTAATGGTAGGAATAGATCCTTCTGATATAAATAATCTTCCATCTACGTCTTCCATAACTGGTAGTTTTGGCCGTTAAATTTCTCGACCCTAAACTTTCCATCTTCTGACATTGCTCCCACTCGAACTAGGAACCCTCTTTTCCTGCGAGTTACCTTTCACATTTATACCAGTTGTTAGAAAAATAGGATCGTGGAGCAATAAAATAAAACAAATGCAGAAACAAAACACAAAAGATACACAATACAAAAGAGACACAGATTTATGTGGTTCACCCAGTGTGGGCTACACCCACCAGAGAAATTGTCAGGTCCTTCCTTTATTATTATCCAACATATGAAAGGATACAACCTACAACAAACCCATTGTAACTACCTCTTCTTTATCTCACAGTCTTTCGTCTTAGAATACAATACTCTCTCTGTTGCATAGCCGCAATACATTTCCCTCGTAACAGAGGGTTGCCTTCTAGGGAAAAAAACCCCAACATAATTTCTACCGCTAGATCTGCGACCTTATAATGAATGGTCCAGATTTACAATGAAATTACAATATACATTTACAAGGCAATTTTTCCTTTGGGGGATTTGCCCCCAAACCCCCGCCGGGGCCCCACTTGCCCCCAGACCCCGTAGAGGGGGTACCCCCCTCTGCACTCCCTCGCGTGGAAGAGTGTACATACTTCTGGGCTGTAAAGTCTTCATGGGGTATAAACACGGCTGAAAAACACAAGACCTCTAAATCAGGAAGATAATCAGGCTCCACAATCAACAGTTCTTTGGATGAAACAAACTTTGTTGGATATACCAGTGAAGTATGATGAACCCATTTCAATATTTTGTGACAACACCAACACCATCAATATCTCCAAGAATCCAGTGATGCACTCTAATATGAAGCACATTCCGATCAAGGATCACTTTCTACGAGAACAAGATATAGAGAAGAACACCAAGCTAGAGTATGTCTGGACAAAAGAGCAGATTGGAGATATCTTCACCTAACCACTTGCAAGGGAAAATTTTGAGTATCTATGACAAAAACTTGGATTAGTTTATGCCCCACAATGATTCACATGAAAGAAATCTTAACAAGACAGGGAGAGAGAAACAAAATTCTTGAAGAGTCCAAGTAAATAATTTTTGAATGCTTATCATATACATCAGAGAGTTACACGAGGAAGAACCATGAAGAGAAATGTTAGCAGAGAAAGCAAAGGCTTATAAACAGAGGGAGCAACCCCAAAGGAGGATTACCCTTTTTCATTGATGTCAAAGGGGAAGAGAAAGAACCAAGGCATGGAACTAGTCAAAAGAGACATAGAGAGAAGCTTTGGAGACAATCGAGGCATGCAATTAGGGGAGCGATGTTCATAGGGGGAGCATGATCATGTGCATGAGTATTTCCATGCCTAAGTGTTTCCATCAATGCCAAAGGGGGAGATTTTTGGACAATTGGTTGTCATTGATGTCAACCCTTGGAGAGGACAAAGATGCCCCAGAGTTGTGGTCAAGATTGATAGTGAGTTAGTTGTGATTGATATCAATAAAAGTGATGGCTCTATTTGGAGAAGTAACCAAAGTGGTCCCCTTATGGCATAGATTTAAGCATGGGCCTCATGAAAATATGTTATGTAGAAGTCTACAAGAAACCCATAGGTGTGGTCATGAGACCTGATGTTGAATGAGGTTTTTGGACATGAAGGATAGTGTAAATGCATGCAAGACACTCATATATGGATAGTACTTTTCATTCTGTTTCCAGTGATATGTGGAACATCATGTGGTTCCTCACGAGTAGGGAGATATGGCCTTGTGAAGTTGTAATCCCCGAAGAAGGGTCAAGAAGCTCTAGTTGGTTACAAGTCAACTAGTCAAAGGGTAAAGTGGTTGTAACAATAAATCTCTAGAAGCCCTAATTTAAGAAGAGGAGTTACCTACCAAAAGTATAAATACACCTCAAGGAGTCATTCACAAGTACAATCACACACTCATTCATTGATTATATTTTTTGTGAACTAGCAATCATTTTGGCTAAGGTTGCGACGAAATTTTTGAGGCAACGAAGGAAGAGGAGTGTGGGAGTATTGGGGTTGCATAGGAGAGAATTTTTTTTGAGGAAACCCTAAGTTATATGATACCTGTGGGTTAGGTATAGAGTGTCTAGAGGCACTCGTTGGTTGCACTATAGTTGTCACACGAGTACCCACGTGACACCGTGTCTTAGTCCTGCGAGGACAAGACAAGGCTGGGGAAAATGATGGTACTAGGTCCCTGAAGTCATAAGGAAGTCTAAAAGTTAACATCTCAGAGTTTTAGGTCAATTACAAAGGTATTGGTATGGTTGTATACTTGTTTTTATGGTTACAATTGGTCATGACATGGTGTATGCTTGAGGCATACTTGGCATGGTTGGTTTGGTACTTGTATATGATATATCTTAGTTGCATGGTTGAGTGAGGAGAACTCATATATATGGTTCAACATATGATACAGTTGGTATGGTTCTTATCCTTGAGATAGTTGTTCATGGTTGAAGTATACTATTGATGTATGTTGGGATATGAATGAAGGCCATGCATTTGGTTCTTTGAGATACCTCATTGATGATATGGTACAAATCTACACATGGTTGATGGTATGGTATATGGTACAGGTTATACATGATTGACTACTCATTGTTGATATTATGGTTGGTATATCTTTTGTTTCATGATTGATGCATGTGATAATATGTACAAAGTTGATGCATGATACGGTACAGGTTCTAGTTGATTGATGACCATATATAGGTCAATGAGACAGTGAAAGAAACAATAACATAGACAAAGTGACAATGATGATGGCAAAGAAACAATGACAGTGGAAGAGACAAAGTGACAGTGGTAGAGACAGAGTGACAATGATAGTGGTAGAGTGACAGTGACAGTGATAGTGACAGTGGCAGTAGTAGTGATTGTGGCAGTTATATTTCAAGGTGGTAGGACAAGGCAAGGATAGGTGGTTGTAGCCACCTTTCAATTGGAGCCAGAGAACACAGGGGGTTACAACCTCCTTCTGGTTGGAGCCAGAGAACTCAGGGAGTTGTATCTTCCTTCAGGTTGGAACCCGGGAATAGGGATTTGTAGCTGGAGAATTGGAAAGTTGGTTCTTCCAATGAATATATTCTTTTGATATATAAGAAAAACATTCTGTGGTTTTCTCCCATTTGGGTTTCCACGTAAATTCTAGTGTACTATGTATCTATTGTGATGTGATGCTGCTTATGATTATACTACTGCTGATATATTGAATGTTATTGATATAATGTTGATCATTGTTGAAGAATATATTATGGTTAAAAGTAATAAAATTTCCCATTACTGATTCACCCCCCCTCTCAGTAATCCATCAACAACCAAACAACCGATTGAGAGAGGTCTCCTTTCCTCCCAACCTTAGGCTATGTTGTAGAGTGCCTTACTACAACATGCCACCCCTGTGTCAAGCCATGATATCACAAGGGAAATGATTCAACTGGTTCTCAAGCTTAGAATGATCCAGGAAGGTTACTTTCCTTCCTCCACTGTCAATAGTAGAAGTTTCCCCCTTCCCACTGAGCTTAGAGATGTTGGATTACTGAGAGGGGGGGTGAATCAGTAATAGAGCAATTTAATATTTTTTAGCCATATAATCCAAGTGTTATCTTAATGTATTATTATCATCCAATAACTGCAGAGTAAATAAGCAATGAACAAATGGAAAATCATACACATACATAGTACACCAATGTTTTACGTGGAAACCCAAAGCGGGAGAAAACCACATAATGATTTTTCTTATATGTCTTGAAGAATCACATTCATTGGAAGCACCAACTTCCTTTGTTTTCTAGTTTCAACTAGAAGGAGGCTCCAACCCCCTAGTTTCTATGGCTGCAACCTGGGGGAAGCTCCAAATCCCCAATTCTCTGGCTACAACCCCCTATGTTCTCCGTCTACAACCGGAAGGTGGCTAAAACCACCTGTCCTTGCCCCGTCCAACCGCCCTGACGTATAAGTAGAATGATGGAACCAATGCCACATTATCACTATGGGATATACTGCTGTAAACCTGTACCAATCAACCTGCACCAAATAACTTGTACTAATAACCTGAACCATGCATCAACCATGAATCAACATGTACCTCAACCTGTAATCAACCTGTACCATAAACAAGTGCATCAACCATGCACCAACCTGTACCAAACAACTTGTAATCAACCTATACCATAAACAAGTGCATCAACCATGCACCAACTTATATCAAACAACTTGTAATCAACCTGTCATAAACAAGTGCATCAACCATGCACCAACCTGTACCTTAACCTATATCATGAACAAGAGCATCAACCATGCACTAAACCTGTACAAAATACCTGTCAAAAACAACCTATAACAACAACCCATCTCATAAATATTATCAACCAAATCAGATCTACTCACCAAGATCAATCACCAAGACAACTCTCAAAGATGTGCATCAACCAAGCATAACACAACAACTCATAATCATCACCAAGATCAATATGTGCTTCTAATATCACACCAATACAAGTATGATACATCATCCATAAACCATGTGTCAACAATACTACTAACACGTGCCTCCAACCATGTACCAAGTATGTACCAATAATGTATCAACTACTCATCAACTATGCCTCATCAAGATGTACCAACATCATCAACTACTTGTCTCAACCATGTACCCAACATGTACCTTAACCAAAAGCCCTCATCAATTTCATCATACAAATCTGATTTGTAACTCTGTAATAGATCTGGTGTATATGATCACATACCTGCAAACCTTCCTTAACTTTAACAACAAGAGACTAACATTTTCATCAAACTTTACTTTAGTCTCACATGACTAGTTTTGGATTAGTCAACAACCCTGACTTGAAATAATCATAACTATTTATATGTAATGAATAAAACTATGAAAATGATACACAATGTTCTTCAATGTGGTTTATGCAATTCCTCCAAGTGTCACTACTTGGAACCTCTCAGAAAAGAAGTTATAGCAAAAATGGTATACCTTGCTGAATTCTGGTTTATTCTAGAGATCGACCTTATAGAGCATGCCCCACATAGAATATTTGTTGAATTGATCTGAAAATGTTACACAACATACTACAGATTTTACTCTAACCAACACATTTGGTTTTACTAAATTTGGATATGTTATGAAAAAGTTATGACTTTTTTACCCGAAACACATGTTTTAGACTAGTTTCAGGACTAGCCACAAACCCTATTTTCCATGGACTGTAACTCCAAAATTACAATGACCCACAAGCTGAATTTTTTACCACAGATACTTGGATATGTTTCCTCAATGGCCTATCAATTCCACAATCTGAATCATTCTAGAAAAAAGTTATTGCGAAAATGGTGAGATGACTTGTAAATAACATACCTTAGAAAGCATCATCAAAAGAATTTATCCTCTCTTGAATTCCGGCCTTCTTTTCTTCGCCTTCCCTCTTAAATTTGGCTTAAATATCCTTTGGTTACCTCATTCACCTATTGATATTCAATATTCTCAAGTGTGATATCAAATGAGAGAGCCTTGCTTTCTATTTATACTCTCCAAATATCTTCCTTAGAAGCATCTTCTAGGTCACTTAACCTATTTCTAGGTCAATTAACCCATTTATAGGTCACTTAACCTATTTTCCTCATTTTTAGGGTTAAAAAATTTCCATAATTAGAAAGTTCTCCATTACTTTATCATTTAAATATTCCTCCTTGACTTTGTCACCTCACTTTATCATTTAAATAATCTTCTTTGATTTTGTCACTTCACTTTATTATTTAAAGAATCTTTCTTGACTTTGTCACTTACTTTATCATTTAAATAATAATTTCTTCTTTTCAAGCTCTTTGACTTCTTTGACCTTTTGGGGCTTCAAGCCAACATATGAGGGTCCTCCAACTTCGTAAGGCCATAACTCTCAAACCGTGAGGAGTTATGTGACGTTCCACATACCACCAGAAATGGCATGACATGTACTATCCATATAGAATAGTCTTGCCTTCAAATATATCAAAACTCATACCATTATCAATCAAACAAACTTGGGTCCATTACCCAAACTTGGGTTCTCCAACTTCTCATGGCCATAACTCTCTAACCGTGAGGAGTTATGTGAAGTTCCACATACCACTAGAAATGGAATGACATGTACTATCCATATAGAATAGTATTACCTTCAAATATATTAAAACTCATACCATTATACATGAAAAAACCTTGGGTCCATTACCCAAACCTTTGTGCTATCAGAATTCGCTACCGGAATTTCTCCAAGGGTTGATATCAATCACTAAGGGTTGAAATCAATCTACAATATCACTCTCCAATAGTTGACATCAATGACAACTAACAATCCAACAACCTAAGAAAACTGTCTGACAATATCCCCCTTTGGCATTGATGGCAACACTTAGTCATGATAACATTCATGCTTATACTCTTTATCAATGTTTCTGTCTCTCCTCCTTTGACATCAATGGAAAAGGGTATCTCCCTTTGGGGCTGCTCCCCCTGACTGAACTCTCCTTGGGGATGGTCCCCCTGTCTACATGCCTTTTTTTTTCTTTGTGTTTATAATCCTCTGATTACTCTCTTTCCCTTCATATGAATAATATCTCCCCCTTTGACAAAGGGTATCACTATGAAGTCATATCGCACATTCTTCCCTTGTGACAATCGCTCCCCTTGGAAACATGCCTCTATGCTCTCTCTCCAAGAATTTACCTTTGCATATGATAAATCTCTCCCCTTTGTCCTATTTATGGTGCTTCCTCATGTACATCTAAGAAATACAAGATAATCATTCAAAATCATTCATTTTGGAGTAGAAATTACTCATAGTCTCTGGCGAAGATACTCAAGGGCTTCTCGTGGAAGCGGTTTTCTAAAGATGTATGACACTTGTTCTTTTGTTCCCACATATTCAACTCTTATGTTCTTCTCTGCAACTTGTTCCCGTAAAAAGTGATACTTGATTAGAATGTGCTTCATCTTGGAGTACATCACCAGGTTTTTTGAGATACTGATGGCACTTGTATTATCACAATAGATTGGAATGGGCTCATCATACTCAACTTGTATATCTGTCAAAGTTTGTTTCATCCATAGAACCTGTGTACAACATGTTTATGCTGCAATATAATATGCCTCGGCTATAGATAAGGATATTGATGATTGTTTCTTGCTTAGCCAAGATACTAAACACTCACCCAAGTAGAACGTTGCTCTACTAGTGCTTCGCCGGTCATCAATGCAACCTACCCAATCTGCATTTGTGTAGGCAATAAGTGATAGATCCTTTCCATTTGGATACCATAATCCAAACTCTTATGTTCCTTTGAGATATCTGAAAATCCTCTTCACTACTAATACATGTGATTCCTTTGGTGCTGCTTGAAATCGTGCCACCTGTCCAACTGCCTGCATTACATCTGGTCTAGATGCTGTCACATATAAGAAGCTACCAATCATTAACCTGTATTGCCTTTGGTCTATAGACTTTGAATCATCATCTTTGCTCAACTTGCAACTCGTTTGCATAGAAGTGGTAACTGGTTTGCAATCTTCCATTCCGAACCTCTTTATCATTTCTATGATATACTTAGTTTGAGAAATAAAAATTCCTTGGTTTCTTTGACATATCTGAAGACCCAAAAAGAAGGATAGTTCTCCAAGTAACGACATTTCTAATTCATTCTGCATATCCTTTGCAAATTTTTGGCTTAACCTGTCATCAATACTTCCAAAACAATATCATCAACATAAATTTCAATTAATAAAATATTACCTTGAGTTACCTTGATGTAGAGGTTGTTGTCTGAGCTTCCTTTCCATAGTTCGTAGGTGTTTTTGTCATTTTTATTTCTGAGCATTATTCTGTTTTGAATGTGAATTGATGTATGCACTGCATGTGTCCAAAAAGTCTCTGTCAATTTGGAATCCATTAGCATTGTTCAAGCCATTTCCTGTGTAATTATCATCCATTATGATAATGTTCCTTTGTCTCTCAACCACTCTCTGAACCAATCTATGAATCCATGCTCTCGTCCACTATCATATATCTGTCCAAACCTGCTAAGTGTTCTTACGAATCCATTTTTGTCCATACTGTCCAAGACTCTACTTGCGCAACTATCCATTATGATAACCCATTTATCACTATACTATCATGAAGTCTTGATTAATCTATCAAACTGTACTTCTGCTAATTGATTGCTTTGAATCTGTCTTCTCAAAATTTGCAAGATGCTCAAAGGATGGTTCTTTGGTCTGTCACAACTATCGCATACACCCCTTGTCTAATATTCATATTACTCAGGAGTCTCTAAGCCGGATGGATCAAAACAATTCCTGCTCTGATGTGTATTCATCATCATCTTCATTGGTAGATTCATCATCATCTTCATTAGTAGATTCATTATCTCTCTGAGATTTGACTTCTTTCTTTCTATCCGTGGGTTCATCTTTCACTACAATTCCTGAACGTACAATCTCTTGAACTTGTTCCTTCCTTTCTTTCAGTTATTTTCCAAACCTTTCTGTATCTGACATATTTATTTTTCTCTGTAGAATTTTCTTCATCTCATTTTATTTCCAATCTTATGATCTCTGGTACCTGGTCTTTGTTCACCTGTTCTTCCTATTTTCTTATCCATACTTTATTATATCTGATATTAGTATTCTATTTCATGGAAGTATCGATCATGCTTCTACAATCACTGGCTATGTGTCCATAGTTATGCCATTTGTAACACTCAATATTACGTGCGACCACATAGGCACTTCTTTCTTGAACATTTCTTTTATAATCCCTGCAATCTGTAACCTTATGTCCAAAGTTAGTACAATAAAAACAATGACCATAAAATAAATTTGCATACCTAGGAGTGAATGATCTTCTTTGTGGCGTAGTCCTTCTGAATTTTTGCCTTGATTGATCATGATCATGATTGAAGCTTCTTTGTGGCTTAAACATGGATGGTATTCTTGAAGATGTATCTTCAATAGTTTTCTTATATTCTGGTTGACAATGATTCCTTCCTTTGAGTACTTCTGCATAACTTTTCTATTTTCTTCATTCTTCTTTTCTAGCAACCTAGAGTGATTCTCTTCATTCTTTATAACGGATGTGAATGTTTCTGTCTCTTCAACGTTCTTGTTGAGCTTGACGATTTTACTTCTCAATGTGACAGCTTCTTCTTCAAGCTTCTTAACCTCTTCTTCTTTCTTCATTATCTGATAATTCATGACCTCTTAAGTTCTCTTTTCTTCTTCAAGTTTGATATTCAATGTAATTATTTCTTCTTCCAGTCTTCTCTCTTCCTGACCAAACTCTTCCTCAAGTTGGTTTAAGTCATTGGTTCTTTCCTTGAGATGATCCATCAATATATTTTCTCTCTTTTCCGCTTCTTCCTTTTGTGCTGCTATGTTGGCTTCTAAACATTTATTTTGATATTCTAGAGTTTCTTCAATTCTTCTAGCCTCTTCTAGTTGAGCTCTTAAATTCTTGATGACTTGCTGATCCTTTTCAGAACCTTGAACACTTTCCTTTTGGTTCATCAATTCTTTCTTGGATGACTTGTTTTCTTCTCTTTCTTTCTTTAGTTATTTAATTGTATTGATCATTTTTTCTTTGTAATCAACTTCTGCTTCTTCATACTCTTCCTCTTCTAAATCTGTCTGACATGATGAACATCTTTCTTCTTGTTCTGTATTTGCATCTTCTTTGACATTTTTTGAATCTGCGTTGGGTGAAGAATATATGTCATGTAACTTATCCCAAATTTCTTTTGCTGATGAACATTTACCAACCTTTTCTCTTACCAGATTAGGTAATCCTTCCCAGATGAAATCCATTGCTATTTTGTTATTCTTCCTCACTTCCTTCTTGGCTGCAGTCTTTGCCCTCTTTGAACTATCATATCATGTAACAACTAATAGCGAAATATAATGTCCCTGTTCCTGTAAAAACACTTTTGTCCTTATGCTCCACATCTCATACTTAAAACCATTCTGACCATTAAACATTGGTACTTCATTCTTAGAATAATCCATGATCTCCTTTTGGTGGTTAAATTGTTTCTTGAAGGAATCAACTTTGATACCAATTGTTAAATTACTGAGAGGGGGGGTGAATCAATAATAGAGCAATTTAATCAATTTTAACCATATAATCCAAGTGTTATATCAATGTATTATTATCATCCAATAACTGCAGAGTAAATAAGCAATGAACAAATGAACAATCATATACATGCATAGTACACCAATGTTTTATTTGGAAACCCAAAGCGAGAGAAAACCACAAAATATTTTTCTTATATGTCTTGGAGAATCACTTTCATTGGAAGAACCTATTTCCTTTGTTTTCCAGCTGCAACTAGAAGGAGGCTCTGACCCCCTAGTTTCTCATGCTACAACCCGAGGGAAGCTCCAACTCCCCAATTCTCTGGCTACAAACAAAAGGAGGCTACAACCCCTTATGTTCTTCGACCACAACCAGAAGGTGGCTACAACCACCTATCCTTTCCTCGTCCAACTGCCCTAACATATAAGTAGAATGATGGAACCAATGTCACATTATCACTATGAGATATACTGTTGTAAACCTGTACCAATCAACCTGCACCAAATAACCTGTACCAATAACCTGAACCATGCATCAACATGTACCTCAATCTGTAATCAACCTGTACCATAAACAAGTGCATCAACCATGCACCAACCTTTACCAAACAACCTATAATCAACCTGTACCATAAACAAGTGAATCAACAATGCACCAACCTGTACCTCAACCTATACCATGAACAAGTGCATCAACCATGCACCAAACTTGTACAAATAACCTGTCACAAACAACCTATCACAACAGCCTGTCTCATCAATCTTATCAACCAAGATCAATCACCAAGACAAATATCAAAGATGTGCATCAACCAAGCATAACACAAGAACTCATAATCATCACCAAGATCAATATATGCTTCTAATAATACACCAATACAAGTATTCTACATCATCCATAAACCATGTGTCAACAATACTAATAACAAGTGCCTCCAACCATGTACCAAGTATGTACCAATAATGTATCAACTACTCATCAAGATGTACCAACATCATCAACTATACACCTCATGTATGTGGCAACTCATCAACTACTTGTCTCAACCATGTACCCAACATGTACCTTAACCAAAAGTCCTCATCAATTTCATCATACAAATATGATTTGTAACTCTTTAATAGAGTTGGTGTATATGATCACATACTTGCAAACCTTCCTTAAATTTAACAACAAACGACTAACATTTTAAACAAACTTTACTTTAGTCTCACATGACTAATTTTGGATTAGTCAACAACCCTGACTTGAAATAATCATAACTATGTATACGTAATGAATAAAGATATGGAAATGATACACAATGTTGTTCAGTGTGGTTTATGCAATTTCTCCAAGTGTCACTACTTGGAACCTCTCAGAAAAGGAGCTATAGCAAAAATGACATACCTTGCTGAATTCTGGCTTATTCTAGAGAAAGACCTTGTAGAGAATGCCCTGCATGGAATATTTGTTGAATCAATCTGAAACTATTACACAACATACTATAGACTTTAATCTAACCAAGACATTTGGGTTTACTAAATTTGGATATGTTATGAAGAATTTATGATGTTTTTACTCGAAACACCTGTTTTAGACTAGTTTCAGGACTAGCCACAAACCCTATTTTCCATGGACTGTAACTCCAAAAATACAATGACCCACAAGTTGGATTTTTTACCACAGATACTTGGATATGTTTCTTCAATGGCCTATCAATTTCATGGTCTGAATCATTCTAGAAAAAAACGTTATTTTGAAAATGGTTAGATGACCTGTAAATAACATACCTTAGAAAACATCATCAAAAGAATTTATCCTTCCTTGAATTCTGACCTTCTTTTCTTCACATTCCCTCTAAAATTAAGCTTAGATATACTTTGGTTACCTTAGTCACTTATAGAAATTCAATATGCTCAAGTGTGATATCAAATGAGAGAGCCTTGCATCTTATTTATACTCTCCAAATAATTTCCTTAGAAACATATTCTAGGTCACTTAACCCATTTCTAGGTCTCTTAACCTATTTATAGGTCACTTAACCCATTTATAAGTCACTTAACCTATTTTCCTCATTTTTAGGGTTAACCACTTTCCATAATTAGAAAGTTCTCCATTACTTTATCATTTAAATATTCCTCCTTGACTTTGTAAGCTCACTTTATCATTTAAATAATCTTCTTTGATTTTGTCACTTCACTTTATTATTTAAATAATCCTTCTTGACTTTGTCACTTTACTTTATTTAAATAATAATTTATTCTTTGAAATATCTTTGACTTCTTTGACCTTTTGGGGCTTCAAGCCAACATATGAGGGTCCTCCAACTTCGTAAGGCCATAACTCTCAAACCGTGAGGAGTTATGTGACGTTCCACATACCACCAGAAATAACATGATATGTACTATCCATATAGAATAGTCTTTCCTTAAGATATATCAAAAATCATACCATTATCCATCAAACAAACTTGGGTCCATTACCCAAACCTGGGTTCTCCAACTTCTCATGGCCATAACTCTCTAACCGTGAGGAGTTATGTGACGTTCCACATACCACTAGAAATGGAATGACATGTACTATCCATATATAATAGTATTACCTTAAAATATATTAAAACTCATACCATTATACATGAAAAAACCTTGGGTCCATTACCCAAACCTTTGTGCTATCGAATTTCTCTACCGGAATTTCTCCAAGGGTTGACATCAATCACTAAGGGTTGACATAAATCTACAATATCACTCTCCAATAGTTGACATCAATGAAAACCAACAATCCATACCAACTATCCATCAACCTAAGCCAACTGTCTGACAATCTCCCCCTTTGGCATTGATGGCAACACCAACATTGATGGCAACACTTAGTCATGATAAAATTCATGATTATACTCTTTATCAATGTTTCTATCTCTTCCCCTTTGACATCAATGGAAAAGGGTATCTCCCTTTGGGGCTGCTCCCCTTGACTGAACTCTCCTTGGGGCTGCTTGCCCTGTCTTCGTGCCTTTGATTTTTATTTGTGTTTATAATCCTCTAATTACTCTCTTTCATTTCATATGAATAATATCCCCCCCTTTGACAAAGGGTATCACTATGAAGTCATATCGCTAATTCTTCCCTTGTGACAATCACTCCCCTTGAAAACATGCCTCTATTCTCTCTCTCCAGGCATTTACCTTTCCATCTAATAAATATCTCCCCATTTGTCCTATTTATGGTGCTTCCTCATGTACATCTAAGACATATAAGATAAGCATTCAAAAACATTCATTTTGGACTAGAAATTACTCATAGTCTCTGGCGAAGATACTCAAGGGCTTCTCGTGGAAGCGGTTTTGTAAAGATGTATGTCACTTGTTCTTTTGTTCCCACATATTCAACTCTGATGTTCTTCTTTGCAACCTGTTCTTGTAGAAAGTGATACTTGATTGGAATGTGCTTCGTCTTGGAGTGCATCACCGGGTTTTTTGAGATACCAATGGCGCTTGTATTATCACAATAGATTGGAATGGGATCATCATACTCAACTTGTATATCTGTCAAATTTTGTGTCATCCATAGAACCTATGTAAAACATGTTGTTGTTGCAATATACTATGCCTCGACTATACATAAGGATATTGATGATTGTTTCTTGCTTAGCCAAGATACTAAATACTCACCCAAGTAGAATGTTGCTCCACTGGTGCTTCGGCGGTCATCAATGCAACCTTTCCAATCTGCATCTGTGTAGGAAATAAGTGATCGATCCTTTCCTTTTGGATACCATAATCCAAACTCTTATGTTCCTTTGAGATATCTGAAAATCCTCTTCACTGCTAATACATGTGATTCCTTTGGTGCTGCTTGAAATCGTTCCACCTGTCCAACTGCCTGCATTACATCTGGTCTGGATGATGTCACATATAGTAAGCTACCAATCATTGACATGTATGGCCTTTGGTCTATAGACTTTTAATCATCATCTTTGCTCAACTTGCAACTGGTTTGCATAGAAGTGGTAACTGGTTTGCAATCTTCCATTCCAAACCTCTTTATCATTTCTCTGATATACTTAGTTTGAGAAATAAAAATTCCTTGGTTTCTTTGACATATCTGAAGACCCAAAAAGAAGGATAGTTCTCCAAGTAATGACATTTCAATTTCATTCTGCATATCCTTTGCAAATTTCTGGCTTAATCTGTCATCAGTACTTCCAAAACAATATATCAACATAAATTTGAATTAATAAAATATTACCTTGAGTTACCTTGATGTAGAGATTGTTGTCTGCGCTTCCTTTCCATATTTCGTAGGTAGTTTTGTAATTGTTGTTTCTGAGCATTACTTTGTTTTGAATGAATTGATGTATGCACTACATGTGTCCAAAAAGTATTTGTCAATTTGGAATCCATTAGCATTGTTCGAGACATTTCTTGTGTAATTATCATCCATTATGATAATGTTCCTTTGTCTCTGAACCACTCTTTGAACCATTCTATGAATCCATGCTCTTGTGCACTATCATATATCTGTCCAAACCTGCTAAGTGTTCTTACGAATCCATTTCTGTCAAAGACTCTATTTACGCAACTGTCCATAATGCTAACCCATTTATCATTATATTGTCATGAAGTCTTGATTAATCTATCAAACTGTACTTCTGCTAATTGATTTCTCTGAATCTGTCTTTTCAAACTTTGCAAGATGCTCGAAGGATGGTTCTTTGGTCTATCACAACTATCTCATAAACCCCCTGTCTAATATTCATATTACTTGGGAGCCTATAAGCTGGATGGCTCAGAACAATTCCTGCTCTGATGTGTATTCATCATCATCTTCATTAGTAGATTCATTATCTCTCTGAGCTCTGACTTCTTTCTTTCTATCCGTGGATTCATCTTTCACTACAATTTCTGAAAGTACAATCTCTTGAAACTATTTCTTATTTACATGTCCTTCCTTTCTTTCAATTATTTTCCAAACCTGTCTGTATTTGACATATTTATTTTTCTCTGTATAATTTTCTTCATCTCGTTTTATTGCTAATCTTGCAATCTCTGGTACCTGGTCTTTGTTCACATGTTCTTCTTGTTTTCTTATCCATACTTTCTTATATATGATATTAGTATTCTCTTTCATGGAAGTATTGATCATGCTTCTACAATCACTGGCTATGTGTCCATAGTTATGACATTTGTAACACTTAATGTTACATGCGACCACATAGACACTTCTTGCTTGAACATTTATTTTATAATCCCTACAATCTGCAACCTTATGTCCAAAATTAGTATACCCGGGAGTGAATGATCTTCTTTGTGGCATAGACCTTCTAAATTTTTGCCTTGAATGATTGTGATCATGATTGAAGCTTCTTTGTGGCTTGAACATGGATGGTCTTCTTGAAGATGTATCTTTAATAGTTTTCTTAGATTCTGGTTGACCATGATTCCTTCCTTTGAGAACTTCTGCATAACTCTTTCTATTTTCTTCATTCTTCTTTTCTAGCAACCTAGAGTGCTTCTCTTCATTCTCTATAACTGATGTGGATGTTTCTGTCTCTTCAACGTTCTTGTTGAGCTTGATGATTTTACTTCTCAATGTGACAACTTCTTCTTCAAGCTTCTCAACCTCTTATTCTTTCTTCATTATCTGAGACTTCATGACCTCTTATATTCTCTTTGCTTCTTCAAGTTGGATCTTCAATGTAATTATTTATGCTTCCGGTCTTCTCTCTTCTTGACCAAACTCTTCCTCAAACTGGTTTAAGTCATTGGTTCTTTCCTTGAGATGATCCATCTATATCTTTTCTCTATTTTCTGCTTCTTCCTTTTGTGTTTCTATGTTGGCTTCTAAACATTTCTTTTGATATTCTAGAGTTTCTTCAATTCTTCTGGCCTCTTCTAATTGAACTCCTAAATTCTTGATGACTTGCTGATCCTTTTCGGAACCTTGAACACTTTCCCTTTGGTTCATAAATTCTTTCTTGGATAACTTGTTTTCTTCTCTTTATTTCTTTAGATATTTAATTGCACTGATCAAGTTTTCTCTGTAATCAACTTCTGCTTCTTCATACTCTTCCTCTTTTGAATCTGTCTGACATGATGAGCATATTTGTTCTTGTTCTGTATCTGCATCTTCTTTGGCATTTTCTAAATCTACGATGGGTGAAGAATATATGTCATGCAACTTATCCCAAAGTTCTTTTGCTGATAAACATTTACCAACCTTTTCTCTTACCGGATTAGGTAATCCTTCCCAGATGAAATCCATTGCTATTTTGTTATTGTTCCTCAATTCCTTCTTGGCTACAATCTTTTCCCTTTTTGAACTATCATATCCTGTAACAACTGATAGCCAAGTATAATGTCCCTGTGCCTGTAAAAATACTTTTGTCCTTATGCTCCACATCTCATACTTAAAACCATTCCGACCATTAAACATTGGTACTCCATTCTCAAAATAATACATGATCTCCTTCTAGTGGTTAAATTGTTTCCTGAAGGAACCGGCTCTGATACCAATTGTTGGATTACTGAGAGGGGGGTCGAATAAGTAATAGAGCAATTTAATCCTTTTTAACCATATAATCCAAGTGTTATATCAATTTATCATTATCGTCCAATAAATGCAGAGTAAATAAGCAATGAGCAAATGAAAAAACATACACATACAAAGTACACCAGTGTTTTACGTGGAAACCCAAAGTGGGAGAAACCCACATAATGTTTTTTCTTATATGTCTTGAAGAATCACATTCATTGGAAGCACCAACTTCCTTTGTTTTCTAGCTACAAATAGAAGGAGGTTCCAACCCCCTAGTTTCTCAGGCTACAACCCGAGGGAAGCTCCAACTCCCCAATTCTCTGGCTACAACCAGAAGAAGGCTACCCTATGTTCTTCGGCTACAATCGAAAGGTGGCTACAACCACCTGTGCTTGCCCCATCCAACCGCCCTGACGTATAAGTAGAACGATTGAACCAATGTCACTTTATCACTATGATATATACTGCTGTAAACCTGTACCAATCAACCTGCACCAAATAACCTGTACCAATAACCTGAACAATGCATCAACATGTACCTCAACTTGTAATCAACCTGTACCATAAACAAGTGCATCAACCATGCACCAACCTATACCAAACAACCTGTAATCAACCTGTACCATAAACACGTGCATCAACCATGTACCAACCTGTACCTCAACCTATACCATGAACAAGTGCATCAACCATGCACCAAACTTGTACAAATAACCTGTCACAACAATCTATCACAAACAACCTATCTCATCGATCTTATCAACCAAATCAAATCTACTCACCAAGATCAATCACCAAGACAACTCTCAAAGATGTGCATCAACCAAGCATAACACAATAACTCATAATCATCACCAAGATCAATATGTGCTTCTAATAATACACCGATACAAGTATGCTACATCATCCATAAACCATGTGTCAACAATAATACTAACAAGTGCCTCCAACCATGTACCAAGTATGTATCAATCATGTATCAACTACTCATCAACTATGACTCATCAAGATGTACCAACGTCATCAACTATACACCTCATGTATGTGCCAACTCATCAACTACTTGTCTCAACCATGTACCCAAAATGAACCTTAACCAAAAGCCCTCAACAATTTCATCATCCAAATCTGATTTGTAGCTCTGTAATAGCGCTAGTGTATATGATCACATACTTGCAAATCTTCCTTAACTTCAACAACAAGAGACTAGCATTTTCATCAAACTTTACTTTAGTCTCACATGACTAGTTTTGGATTAGTCAACGACACTGACTTGGAATAATCATAACTATGTATATGTAATGAATAAAGCTCTGAAAATGATACACAATGTTCTTCAGTGTGGTTTATGCAATTCTCCCAAGTTTCACTACTTGGAACCTCTCAGAAAAAGAGTTATAGCAAAAATGACATACCTTGCTGAAATCTAGCTTATTCAAGAGAGTGACCTTGTAGAGCATGCCCCACACAGAATATTTTTTGAACCGATCTGAAAATGTTACACAACATACTACAAACTTTACTCTAACCAACACATTTGGTTTTACTAAATTTGGATAGGTTATGAAGAAGTTATGACGTTTTTACCCAAAACACCTGTTTTAGACTAGTTTCAAGACTAGCCACAAATCCTATTTTCCATGGAGTGTAACTCCAAAAATAAAACGACCCACAAGCGGAATTTTTTACCACAGATACTTGGATATTTTTCCTCAATGGCCTATCAATTTCACGGTCTGAATCATTCTAGAAAAAAAGTTATTGCGAAAATGGTGAGATGCCCATAAATAACATTGCTTAGAAAGCATCATCAAAAGAATTCATCCTCCCTTGAAATCCAACCTTCTTTTCTTCACCCCCCCTTTGAATTTTGGCTTAGATATCCTTCGGTTACCTCAGTCACCTATAGATATTCAATATGCTCAAGTGTGATATCAAATGAGAGAGCCTTGCCTCTTATTTATACTCTCCAAATATCTTCATTAGAAGCATCTTCTAGGTCACTTAACCTATTTTCCTTTTTAGGGTTAACCACTTTCCATATTTAGAAATTTCTCCATTACTTTATCATTTAAATATTCCTCCTTGACTTTGTCACCTCACTTCATCATTTAAATAATCATCTTTGATTTTGTCACTTCACTTTATTATTTAAATAATCCTTCTTGACTTTGTCACTTTACTTTATCATTTAAATAATAGTTTCTTGTTTTCAAGCTCTTTGACTTCTTTGACCTTTTGTGGCTTCAAGCCAACATATGAGGGTCCTCCAACTTCGTAAGGCCATAATTCTCAAACCGTGAGGAGTTATGTGATGTTCCACATACTAGCAGAAATGGAATGACATGTACTATTCATATAGAATAGTATTTCCTTCAAATATATCAAAACTCATACCATTATCCATCAAACAAACTTGGGTCCATTACCCAAACCTAGGTTCTCCAACTTCTCATGGCCATAACTCTCTAACCATGAGGAGTTATGTGACGTTCCACATACCACCAGAAATTGAATGACATGTACTATCCATATAGAATAGTATTACCTTCAATTATATTAAAACTCATACTATTATACATGAAACAACCTTGGGTCCATTACCTAAACCTTTGTGCTACCTAAATTCACTACCAGACTTTCTCCAAGGGTTGACATCAATCACTAACGATTGACATCAATCTACAATATCACTCTCCAATAGTTTACATCAATGGCAACCAACAATCCATACCAACTATCCATCAACCTAAGCCAACTGTCTATCAAGGGATTCTTAGGTTTATCAATTACCTTCCCAACTATATTTCCTATATAGAAGGGAGCCCCTTCTATGCTATACAATCGCTCGACGAACTCCCCTTACTAGTGTCGGTTTTTGTCTAGTAAGTACCGAGCTACAACCCTTTATTTCTATGGTATGAATCTGAGTCTTCTATGTTTCAGGATGATCATCAATATTTTGGATGAGCTTCCTATTTTCTTCAAGAAAATCTCTCCAATTCCTTCTCTCTTTAGGTTTGTGTCAATGAACACCTATGTTCACTACACTATCCTTCTGAAGCCCCTTGCTCATTTATTATTCCTTGAATTACCTTCTCTCATGTCTTCTTCATGCATTGGTCTCTGATACCACTCTTTGTTTCTCTTGCTAGGCCAATCCCTCTTTGTTTGTCTCCTTAGTGCCCTCTTACACCTCTGGTAATGTTATCCACCTTTGGCCTCTTCTTCCTCCAATCCCTTGGGATTCCTGTAAGACCCTTGTTTCCCCATGTCTGTAAATATAATTATTATCATGACCAAAAAATATAGACATACCTGTTTGTTATTATTGAAAGACAATGGAGCTTTGATAAATTATGTAATGTAAATATTTGGTTATTAATGCAACAAGGAGATGTTGAACTACTATTGAAGGGATGGCCTTAACATGTTATGATGTCATGAAAGGAATGGTGAAAGAGGGGAGTCATTATTAGTTGAAATGACCCTGCCAGGTAGTACCCTGTCAAATTAAAACAATGCAAACCCTGAACTATCCTCAACCCAGAAATTTGATTACCAGTCACACTAGTAGTTAGGTAGTCTCCTTCGAGAATCAATGGAGGATTGGAAGAAGTACCCATCAGGAAACTTCTGACAAAACCCATGAGGTCTTGGGGAAGAATGCACGAAAATAAGGGATCGATCATAGAAAAGGGGGGGCAAAGAGAGAGAGAGACACACGGTTGGGGAAAATCCTGAGCACTAGAGAGGGGAAGGAGAACTTCCTGGTTAGAGGTAAGAGAAACAAAAGAGTAGAAGGAATATTTTCTCCCTGGAAATTTGTTGAAAATTCAGATATCCTCTCCTGGCATCATACCCTTTCTTGAGGGTGGTTGGATATAGTGGTGACTAGTGAAACTTTGCTTATGGTTGGGTGGAGATAAACACACCCTTCAATAGTTGCCAACATCTTCTAAATTTTAGATAAGTAATTTAATTATGTGTGTGTGTGTGTGTATAGTTGAATGTCGGTATGTGAGTTTGGACATGAATACCTAAATTGTGAGTTTACTGTGTATTCCTGGAGATAGCCTTACGTTTGTATGGAATATATCTTTGCATGGAAAGTCTCATGTCCTTGGTTTCAGACAATCTCTGTCTTTAGTAAAATAGCTGCAAACATTTTCCTGTGGTAATCTTATGTAATGTGTAAATATGGAAGGGTACATAGTCGTTTGAGCATGAAAATAAATCAAGTTCCCATTACGTTTAAGTTGAGAGATGGACCTACATATATGATTATTGTATATGCTATGGTGACCGTTTATATTTATGGAATTGTATGCACCTGTGTAACATAGTGTTGGGATCCTTGTAACAAATGAACCTATCAGAATAATATGTAATAGAGGTACCCTGCATAGGCAATGGAGTACCTGAGGCAAGGAGAGAGATATTGAAAACTCGTCAAGCCTTGGAAAAGACTTAGAGTAACCATTTTGAAATTGATTAAGTCTCGAACCGAATTGTTAAGCCGGAGAAAACTGTTGTTTTTCCTCAGAGGATCATGAATGTTGAATTGGCATGGTAGCTAGATTTGAATCCTCGGTCGGTGTAGGAGCATGATTAAATCTCGGTTGTCGATATGATGAGATAATAGATCTCCACAGTTAGCCGAAGTATTTCATGGTTGGGAAGGGATGAGACTATGAACTGAACATAGTCATCGATCCATCGGAGCATGGAGGTAGTGGATCTACCACCATTGGATCTAGCTTCCATTATATTGAGGAAAAATCCATTGAAAAGAGTTAACCATTTTAGACTTGACTCTAGATATTTTGGAGTACAACTCCGAAAGGAGAATTGAACCGTTGATTTGTCATGAACGAAGGAACTCAGAAAGGAGATTTGAACTGTTGATTTTTCGTGAATGGAGGAAATCCGAAAGGATATCTGAACCATTGATATGTCGTGAACAAAGGAACTTCGAAAGGATATTTGGATCATTGATCTATCGTGAACGAAGGAACTCCAAGAGGAGATTTGGGCCGTTGATATACCATGAATGGAGGAAATCCGAAGGGAGATCTCGATCGTTGATTTATCATGGTTGGAGGAACTCCGAAAGGAGATCTAGACCCTTGATCTCCTACCAAATGGATTAAGAGGGTGACGTGGATGGTGCCACGTGTTAAGAAGGGATTGTGCTACGTGTCATGATGATTTGGCACCTACAAGCGAGAATCTGTGGGAAGACGAATGACACATGTCAAGTGGAAAACCTTTTAGGAGTTGAATCTAAAGGGTTCACAACACAACTCCGAAGGGGTCGAAGTACAACTCCAAAGAGTTAGAGTAGGACTTCGAAGAGATAATCCAAATCGTTGATTGGTGTATGGGCAAGATCAAGTCTCAGTCGTCGATTTGTTGTGGGGTCCTATCGATTTCCATGGTGAGTAATGGCATGGGGGAGTGACATCACCCAACCAATATACAGTGGACAAGTGTCAATGCCTGGATGGATGAACCAAGTGTTCAATGATGACGTGTACACCACATCATACCACATGGGTGATCCATGTGTCAAGTAAAGATCGTGCCATGTGTCACAAAGTTTTGGCCCTTTTGAGGCAAGGTTTCTTGGGAACATGTGTGCCATGTGTTGTTCCAGGTGGAAGTTACATGGTGGAAACAAAATCCTAGGTGGAAGGTACATGTGATTTCCAATAATTGATTAACAAAATACAACTGTGGACGTTGTTTGTATTAAAATCCCAGGAAAGGTGGCATGACCTTACTAGGTACGGGAAGATCCTGACCATCCATAGGATTTGACCTTTTCATAGTTGAATTTGAAGAGTTCGGAGCATGACTCCGAAGAGTTTGGAGTACAGATTTGAAGAGCTTGGAGCATGACCCCAAAAGACGATTTGGGCCATCGATCGACATAATGGCTAGAAGTGACCTCAACCGTCGATCTTGGTGGGTCCCATAGAAATCCATGGAAGAAACAAAAGCGAGCCAGATGTTAACCATCATGCAATTAGAGAACTCTGAATGGATTCTAGCTATTGATTTGGAAGAATAGATAGATCAAGCATTTGGTGGTCCAGGTGGCAGATGCCACGACAATGCTCGATTGGATGACACATGTGGAAATAAGGTAGAGTATGATTCAAGGAAGTCTAAGAAACTTTACGAAGCTATAAATTTTGATCCAGGGATTTGTTTTGAGCATGATGAAAGTCATTGGAAATCTCTTGGCGAGAATAAGACGATGGTGCCCTCGAGAAGAGATCTCAAGATGATTGAGGAAAATAAAATTTTATTACCCCATTCCATTAAAAAGTACTTAGTGGGTCGGGTGGTCTTACAAACTGGTATCAAAGCAGGTGACAACATTTGGCCTGTTTGGGCTCATGAAAGAGTCGAATAAATTTTATTAGAGAACTTTAAGGGGGAGGACACCCTACCCTACCCTATTCATAAGAGTCTATAAAACCTTACTATTGAATAGAGGATTGTGACTTTCTGTTGTTTTTACATGTTTTAAACCTAAACTAAATGATGTTGTTATATGCTAAATAAAAAAAGTTGATTTCATCTTGTAGAATTTTATTTTATACCTTATCCATAATTTAATGGATAAGTAACTAATAGAAAAATGTTGATTATCAACACTTAACTAGTTAGTGGATTTCCAAGAAAATCTATAAGCAAAAAGGAGGGTGACATATCATGAGATGGGAGAAGGCTCTCACAATAGAGAAGAAGATTCTGATGAAAGGAGAGTAGTAGAAACCCCTCCAAATCTAGTTGAACTGTGAGAAGTCTCATAACAAAGCTACAAGGCTTTAAGTCTAATAATTAGAGGCTTATGAAAGAGCAAGAAAAGAAAAATGAAATAAATGTGGTCTTGCTGTGAAGCCTATAAGATATATAGAGACAGTTGTAGCATGGGACAACAACCAATAATGTGGAAAAACATTAGCCTGAGAAAATATAGAGTCCACCTAAAATATAAAGGCATGGTCCTAAAAGAAACAATGCAAAAAGAAGCACTCCCAAGAAGGCACGACATGGAGCCAAGAGACATGCCAAAGTCAAAGACTCGTATGAAGAGTCATCTAGTGAAGGAGCAGAAAGATCCAAGGAAATGTTCAACAATGAGTTTGGTTCACATTCTCAGAGGAAAAGAAATAGGAGGACGCATTCCAAGGGTGGTGACCCTAAAGAATTTAATAAATCCAAGCCACCCAATTTTGATGGGGAAATAAAAAGGGGGAAGAAGAAAAAAATTGGATACTTGTGTTATAACCCTAATTTACTCCACACATGCATACTTGGCATTTGGCCCTCTTACATGCAAATTTTTCCAAGCCATCATTGAACAAATATTCTTAAAAACTCATTTTTTGAAGATGTACACGCACTGCACCACTACTGCCCATGTACATACGCTTTCTACACCACTACAACCCACATACGTACGCTAGCTACAATGTTACAACTCGCCTATACTTGCAAAAGTTGCAAGGAATTCGTTGAGATTACGGGCTATTGGGTAGTTTCCCAACCAATTCACCGCCTATAGCCGACCACCCAACCGAATAACCATTCTTTTACCACATAAAAGGAAGTGTTGGGGTCTCATTCCATATCTAAGCATAAGAACAATGAAACTATGCCCGTTTCATATCCCCTCCTTGCCCCAAGCATTTGCGACCTTGTTGTGAGAATTGCCTCAACTTTCCTCATTTTTCCCTTTTTCCTCCATAAGAACCCATTCCATTTCCCAAGAAGAAGTGTGAGAGGAGAAAGATATGTAGAGGTGCACTTGGAGCTTGGTGAAGAGGAGCCCAGACCAGGTTTGAGGAGCAGTAGTTAACTTTGGTTGTAAGTAATCATTGTACTGTCAATAAAAGAAGTACTTTTCCTGTCCCAATAACATGATGTGTCAAATGTTTGCATTTATTTTACATTTTTATTCTAACATATAACCCTTATTTATGTATGAAATGTATGCTTGTAGTTATCTGTTTATCTGTCTTTGAATGCAGGTCGACCTTGGGAGGAGGTTTGTAGCCAGTGAAGCTATCAAGCGCGAGAGGATATACACTGGACACAGAGGAAAGGTATAGTTACTAGATCCATCTCATTTTACTTTTCTTGCATAAGTCTGGGGTATGTTTGGGGTAGTTAAAAAATTAGGAGACTTTTAAATGGTTATTGATCTGCCTACATTGTAAACCCTAGTGTAACCATAGGGGGGTTTTTCCCACTAGTAAAACTAACGACCATACTGGGGAAGCCTCTAGGGTTTTAGGGGATTTTTTGGGTGTTTGATTGGTTTTATTACCTTTTGAGTTTCTTGTTGAGTTTACTGAGTCTTTCAAGGGGTTTAGTCACCTGTTGGTGCCATGCCAATTCTCCCTGTCCTGTGAGTTTGTTTGTTTATTTCTTTTTTTTTGAAGAAATACCGAGGTGTACATGGCCTGCTGTGGGCCAACACGTGTACATACGTGCCCTGCTTTATAGACAGCCCGCGTACATACACAGGATTCTTAAGCATCAGTAACGTACCTGTGTCAAGAAACTATTTTTAAGAAGAGGCAGTCAACCTCTTCCCTGATTGAGGTTTTACTTCTCAGGGTTTCTTGTTTAAGTTCAGTGTCTCTGGTTTTTACAGTCAAAGCCTGGGTTAGATGTCAGTTTGCTTGTCCTTTTGAAGATTTCTTGTGTTTACTTCAAAAGGGTTTTTAGGCGAGTCTTTGAGTTGTTGATCAGCCTGTTTGGTGTCTTTAGTGACTCCCTACGAGCCACAGTAGGCTAGAGGTCAGTTTCAGTCTTGCCTGGTGTTTCTTTTACTCCCTTTCATTTTCTTTAAAGAAAAGGAAAAAGATTTATTTCAAGTTTTTCTTGTTTGAAGCATTTACGAAAAAAAAGAAAAGTTTTTTCATTTCTTAGTTTGATGAAGTAGTTAGGGTAGTTATTTTTGAAAAGAAAAAGAGTTCAGTTTTTAAGTTTTTTAACTGATTCCATAGAATTTAAGTAGCTCATAGTCGAGTGAAATTTTGTTTTAGTTAAATATCTTGAAAATAGTTAGTTATGAAAAGTTGGTTAAAGAGTTAGTTGCAAATCTTTATTGTTAACTAGAAGTAATTTTGCTTTTAGTTTCATTTACTTCTCCTCTTTTTCATCTCTCAAAACACATCACTAGTTTCACTGCCGTATTCTTGAGTTAAAACACGCCATTTAAAAAGAATGCTAATCAAAATTAATTAGGATTTTATGTTTGTAGGGTCAATCAACTAGTTTAGGATAGAGCCTTGAATTAGGTTGGAGAGGAAACTCTTCAAGGCTTATAAACAAACATTGGAGTCAGAGCTAGGGAGTGTAAAAGTTAAGTAAACGTAAAAGTTATCCAGGACCCCCCTCTAACACAGGGGCTAAACACAAGGTCACGTGAGGAAAGGTAGCGGAGATGACCCCTCCAAAGATGGACCAAGCGTAGTGGGGAACACATGTTGAGGAATTGTCTTGGGATACTGTCGTTTGCATTTGCCTACAGAGCTTCATGGACCTCAAATCCGTTCGAGATCCTTAGTTGTCTTCTAGACCACTTTCTCTTGATACCCTTAGTAGGTTTCAGACTTGTTATCCTGCTCATTGCAGTCCACTCGATTGTCGACTATACCCGCCTGGTGACTATTCGCGAGCTGGAAACTTAGTTGCCTTTATACTAGGGACTTACACATGTGATTGTGAAGGTATACCACTGTACCTAGGGCAGACGTCAGGCCACACTTTGCAGAGTATACTTAGAGGGTGCTTCTGTGTTCGAGTTTCACTTGCACCGATAAGTTGCTCTAGTGTTGGCTGGCGTAACTGCTCTTCCTACTAGATAGTGGTTTGCTTGATTTATCTTATATAAATTTTTGTAGTGTGTGCTATGTGCTCCTTATTTTTCCATAGTGAGTTATTCAATCATTTCTTTGGGTCTCTGACCTAAGGTGGTAGACCGCCCACTCCATCGGTCGTGAGGACTTTTTGGTCTTCCGCTTAGAAACATGGAGCCACCTCTTTATAGGTGTTGTTTTGATAACACTTGTTCACCGAAGTCAGTGTTTGAGACTTTTATGGACTTGAAAGATCCCACAAGGGGAGAACTTGTGCATAAGATATTCATGGCTAAAGTTCCCAACGATACCAACCAAGGAACCCCTTTACAAGGGGATTCTTGTGATTTTCCTTTCTTTGGAAACATTGGTGTCCCTTTGATGGCCACTTTGTACATTCCTAGGTTGAATGTGGGACTACCAGTTTGGTTGGGTACCATTCCAAATGTTTCGAATGCTCTTGATGCTTCTCAATTAAGCACCTTATGTCATGGGCATAATGTTGATGTTCCTTTGTCAACAAAGTCTTATCCTCCTCTTTCTCCCACCTCTGATGAAAGTATAGTTACTAGTAACTAGAATTCTAAACGAAGTAGAAAGAGTAAGAATAGGAAAAAGTCTAGTCACTACTAGACATAATGGCAATAGGTCTGTAGCCTCTGCGAGTCATGTTATCAACCCATCACCAACCTCTGCAAGTCATGTTGGAGATGTGCAACCAATCACTACTAGTCATGTTGGGGGCATTGATTCTGTTGAGAAAAATAGATGGATATGACATAAGCGTAAGTTCCCTTGTAAGCTTTGCAAGGGATATCACCTTACTCATTTGTGCCCTAGAATTCAAGAGGTACAAATTTTGTGGTCCCTGTCTGCAATCTCTTCTGATTTTGAGTCTTCTAAGGTTTCCTCACAGTCTATTCAGTCTTTGGTTGATGAAGTGGTCATGCCGATGCAATCTTTGGTTGATCCCACTCCTCTTTTAGGGGGTGAGGTGCCTTTAGACCATGCAGTCTCACAACCTATTCAACCATTGATTGAGAAAGTGGTCATGCTGATGTAGTCTTCAGCTGATCCCACTCTTCTCTTTGAGAGTTTCGAGTCTACCAAAGTGGTCACGCCAATGCAATCTTTGGCTTATCCCACTCTTCTCTTGGGGAGTGATGTGTCTACCGACTATGTTTTTAGCATTTTTAGTTCAGTACTTTTAGAACAAGGGGGCATTCCGCTCATGTCAAGCACACCCCCTCCGAGCCCTAGGATGGTTTCCTTTGATTGGAATGACCTTGTCGAGCCTCGAATTCCTTCTTCTACACCTTTTCAAATAAGTGTTGAAGTTAATTCAACAAAAATTTATCGATGTATTGTGGATGAAGGAGCCTTTGGAAGTATTTTATCCTCCTCGGTTTGGGAAGTCTTGGGGTCTCCCAAGCTTGTGTCTGCTTCGCATGAGCTGTTGGATTTTTATAGAGGACCTAGTGAATATTTGGGGATTCTTCCTCAGTTTCCTATCTCGTTAGGTGGGAAGACTGTCCTTGTCAATGTTATAGTGGTGCAAGGCCCGTTAGATTTTAATATGCTTCTCGGGCGTGATTATGCATATGTTATGAATGTTGTGGTGTCTACGCTCTTTCGGGTGATGCATTTCCCTCATAATGGAAGCATTGTCATTATTGACTAGTTGGCATCTGATAATCACCATCCTAATTCGACGTTAGTTCAGGATGCCCCTTTATATGTTCCTAGTGTTCAAGTAGACTGTACCCCACCACGGGTTAATTATGTGGTGTCTTATCCTCGGTGTTCAATTGCTTCTGAGCATGAAACTGTGAAAGCATGTTTGCCTTCTTGAGACTTAGTCTCAACAATTGATCCATTGGTTTATTCAATGGGGGCATGGGAGCCCTTGCTTCCCCCTCTTCGTCCAAGTGATCTTGAGTCTCCTTCTAAGTCTGATCTTGTTGTTTGTAGATCCTCAAGCCCTCGTGCTTGTGATTCTTCGCTGATAGACTCTTCCATTCCTGTCTAGAGCCTCCATCGTCATATGGAATATGGTCAGTTTACTTCACCCTTTGGGACTGTCCACCCTCATTTGCATGATTTATTGGATTTTGAATTTCCTTCAGATGGGGCTATCCTTGAAGCCATGACTATAGTTTCTATACCATGGGAGGACTTACACCGTGGGTTGTGTTTTCTTCCCTTTTGGGAGACTTTCCAAGTTGACTATCGAAGAGACTCTTGGTTTGAGCCTAGCAGTGGGCTCTACCTGAACTAGTTTCATAAATGAGTCATAGCCCCCTAGATTCTTCTTTAAGCCTTTTTTCAGACTCTCTCAACATGGAAATATTTCCAAGCGATCTTGTTGTCCTTCATACTCGCCAAACTAAAAATTGAAGGAACATCTGTCCGGTGGTAGTTTACCCCTTTTTCGGTCCGGATGGTCATTTGTATGAACAAAGGTATACTCTAGGAACTTCGGTTCGCTAGAAGAGTATTCTTAGGTATAATTTTAACCCTTTTTCGGGCCCGAGGGACTAAATTTACAAAAAAGGAACCCCCAAGGAGTCCATAGTTAAGCTCTTTTCAGAGTCCCTAAAATTGAAAATATCGTCGAGTGACCTTGTTCCTTCACACTCGTTAAATTGTTCTAGAAGAACATCCCCTACAGAGTCCATAGTTAAGCTCTTTTCAGACTCCTTAAAATTGAAAAGATTGTCGAGTGACCTTGTTCTTTCACACTTGTTAAATTGGTCCAAAAAAACATCTATTGGCATGATTTTACCCCTTTTTTCGGCCTGTAGATTACAGAGGAAAAAGGTACACCTCGGGATATTCATCTCACAGGGAGAGTTCTCCTAAGTAAATTTTATACTTTTTCGAGCTAAGGAGACTAAATCTAGAAAAAGGTTGTGAGTCCATAGTTAAGCTCTTTTCAGTCTCCTTAAAATTGAAAAGATTGCCAAGTGATCTTGTCTATTTCACACTAGTTAAAATGGTTTTGAATAGACATATTTTCGGTGCTAGTTTATCCCTTTTTTGAACTGACTAGACTATTTCCGAAAAAGTTACCCCAATGGAGTCTTCTTTTACTTTTTTTCAGACTCTCTAAATGTGAAAAAACTACCGAGCTTACCTTCTTCGGGCTCATGAAAAATACATTGAATGGGGTTTCATTGTGTCTTGCTAAATCACATTTGCATCTCTACGTCTTTGGCCTAATTCCGACTCCATGTTTCTCTCAACTGAACGTTTGAAGCATGCCTTATACACAAGCCTTGTAACACTTTGCCTCTACAACTTGACACCTTGACCCATGGAGGAATTTTCCCTGAGTGTCCTTTTCCTGCACATGTCTCCTTTCTCTGAGCATTAGTGTGTTCCTTATTCTTGGAACTAGTATGCTTGCGACACTCGTTCCTCCTTTGTAACGTAGCATTATTTTATTCTTTTTCAAGATCTTTAAAAATATTGAAAAATACAAAAAAAATAAAAAATACCCCAAAAAGAGGATGGGAAATATATATTCTTTTTCGGTAGCACAATGAGTCACCCTTGGAAAAAACATATCCTTCCATTTTTTCGTCAAGCATCGGGATCTAATATGACCTTAGGAATCTGTTCTTGCTATATAGAGTATATAGAGCTGTGTCCTCCTCCATTTGGTTATTCTTCCGAACACATGGAGAGTTTACGTTGCCTCCTGCATCGTGAACTTATGTCAATGTCATGCTGCCTAAGTCTATTCATATTTCATATTTCATGCTCTTGTCCAAGGGAAGTTTCACCTAGCCTGAGTCGAACCTTCTGCATTTTGTCTCTTGACTTCATGCCCGACCATCCCAAAGTCCAATCAAGTCCTTGTTTGAAATCAATGAAGTTCTCTGCCTGATCACCGAGATCCTCTTGTCTTTTCCTGACAAGCTGTCGAAGACCTGTGGGTAGTGAATTCATACACTCACATTACACTCCTACCCGAGTTTTGAAGATATTGAAGTTGTTGCTCGAGCTTTGAAGTCCTCATCTCCAACCATCAGGCGTCATTGACTTCTTGAAGATGAATACTATACATGTATATCTTTGATTTTGAGATGTAGATCCGTTGTGTATTGCTCGCAGCTACAATTTATATAGTTATATGACATGGATATATAGTGTATTTGATTGGAATCCATGATTTATTTCATCCTGAGCATGGGTATACCCGCCTTGGAGAGACAATTGTTATTTTTGCAGATGGCACCTCCCGAACTTTGGTCCCGGGTTCACTCGCTTCATACATTTGTGAATATTTTCTAATGTATTCCGACCATTAGATGCTCTTCTGACCTCACAAATTAGGGGGCATCTGTTATAACCCTAATTTTCTCCACATATGCATACTTGGCATTTGGCCCTCTTACATTCAAATTTTGCCAAGCCATCACTGAGCAACTCTTCTTAAAAACTCATTTTTTGAAGATGTACGTGCCCTGAACCACTACTTCCCGCGTACATACGCTTGCTACACTACTACAACCCAGGTATGTATGCTAGCTGTACCATTACAGCCCGCGTATACTTGCAAAATTTGCAAAAATTAAAAAGTTGCAAAGATTTCATTGAGATTACGGGCTATTGAGTAGTTTCCCAACCAATTCACCGCCTATAGCCCATCACCCAACCAAATAACCATCCTTTTACCATATAAAAGGAGGTGTTGGGGTCTCATTCTATATCTAAGCATAAGAACAACGAAACTCTACCCGTTTCACATCCCCTCTTTGCCCTAAGCATTTGCGGCCTTGTTGTGAGAATTGCCTCAACTTTCCTCATTTTTTCCTTTTTCCTGCATAAGAACCTGTTCCATTTCCCAAGAAGAAGTGTGAGAGGAGAAAGATACGTGGAGTTGCACTTGGATCTTGGTGAAGAGGATCTTGGACCAGGTTCGAGGAGAAGTAGCCAACTTTGGTTGTAAGTAATCATTGTATTATCAATAAAATAAGTACTTTTCCTGTCCCAATAACACGATGTGTCAAATGTTTGCATTTGTTTTACATTTTTATTCTAACATCTAACCCTTATTTATGTATGAAATGTATGCTTGTATTTCTCTGTTTATCTGTCTTTGAATGCAGGCCAGCCTTGGGAGGATGTTTGCAGTCAGCGAAGCTATCAAGCACCAAAGGATCTACTCCAGACGGGGAGTAAAGGTACAGTTATGAGATCCATCTCATTTTACTTTTCTTGCATAAGTCTGGGGTATGTTTGGGGTAGTTAGAAAAGTAGGATACTTTTAAATGGTTATTGATCTGCCTACATTGTAAACCCTGGTGTACCCATAGGGTTTTTTTTCCCGCTAGAAACTTGGTCTGAAGAACTTAAGATCTCATGACTACTCTGGAAATTTGAAGGTTGAATAGATATATTTAACTTGAATGGAAAGGCCTCTATCTGGTGGTAGGACCTTAGAAATGTAAAGGGAATCTGTGAGAAGGAGATGTCTTGGGGAAAAATTGAGAAACACTTCAAGAAGAAGTACTAGTCTAAAAGGTAGTATGATGAAAATACTAAGGAGTTCTATGAACTCAGACTAAGCCAACTCACCATAGATGAATATATCAACAAGTTTCTGGAGATACTAAGGTATGTTCCCTATATAAAGGAAGAAAAGGCGAAGATGCAACGATTCCTTAGTGGGATGCCTCCATCCTTAAGGAACATAATTGAGTTTCATGAACCTAAAACCTTGGAATATGCCATTCAGAATGATAGGTACTACTATGAACAATTCAACCACAAGACATACTATTCCAAGGATTGGAAGAAGAAAGGTAAACAATAATTCAATAAAAATGGGGTTAAACCCTCAAAGTTTAAGACTTATGGGAAGAGTTCTAAGATGATATTTCCCACTAAGAGTGTGAATCAATAGAACTTTCCATCTCATTATGGAAATAAAACCTTTGGGTTAGCCTTGGGAAAGACTGATAGTACATAGAGAGATCCATTGAAATGTTGGGGATGTGGAGAAGAACATCTGTTGAGGGACTTCCCTCATAGACAACTGAACAATAGGAGAGTCTACAACATTCATGAGGCTACCACGATTGATGATGTGTCCAGGAGTATACCACAAATTCATGTAGCCTTGGATAATAGACAAGCAGACCACCAAGCTTCATTGGTGGAAATGGAAGGTATGATTACCAACCATCTTGTTTCTATTATGATTGAACTTGGTTCTAATTTGAGTTATGTCTCCCCTCAAATGGTTGAGAAATGTAAATTACAACAAGTAAAACATGTTAAACCATGGCTAGTACAGTTGGCCACTGGAACAAAGAGGAAGGTAACATAGGTCATACCAACATGTCAATTCATTATGAATGGGTTGTCTACTCAATCAACCCTAAACATACTTCCCTTAGGATCTTATGACATGCTGATTGGCATGGAAGCCAACTTGGACTGTTATGATAAAACATTAGAGTGTGAAGATGAGGAAGGGAAGAAAATGACCCTATAAGGAATTCAAAATCCCGTCTTAGTGAGACAAATATCATCCCTTCAAATGAAAACGTTTTGCAGGAAAGGATGCCATTTGTATGCAATACAAGTACTGAACTCTGTTGAGGTAGTAAACCAAGCCTATAGGACCATCCTATATTGAGAGAATATAGAGATGTGTTTCTTGAAGAGATACCAGGTCTACCTCCAAGAAGAGACATTGATTTCTCAATATAAATTGTACCTAGAGTAGTGCCAATGTCTAGAGCACCTTATAGGATGAGTACCCAGAGCTAGTTGATCTCAAATTACAATTGAAGGAGATGTTGGACAAGGGTTACATTCGTCTTAGTGTGTCTCCTTGGGGAGAACCAGCCTTGTTTGTGAAGAAGAAGAATGGCACACTCAAGTTGTGCATAGAGTATAAACAACTTAACAAAATTACAATTAAGAATAAGTATCCCTTGTTGAGAATTGATGACTTATTTGACCAGTTAATGGGTGCTACAATTTTCTCCAAAATTGACTTGAGGTATGGATACCATCAGGTCCAGATTAAGGATGAAGACATCCACAAAAAAACTTTTAGGACAAGGTATGGGACCTATGAATTTGTGGGGTGCCGTTTGGGCTTACCAATGCACCAACCACCTTCATGTGCTAGATGAACAGTGTGCTCAACAAGTTTTTGGACAGATTTGTGTTAGTTTTCATTGATTATATCCTAATATATTCTAAGGGTATGGAAGAGCATGAAGAGTGCCTCAAGTTAGTGCTTCAAGTGCTGAGAGAGAACAAGCTCCATGCAAAGTTTAATAAGTGTGTTTTTTTCCAAAAACAAGTGCATTACTTAGGCCATATCATCACCGAGGAAGGGGTGGCAGTTGATCTTGACAAGATCAAATCCATTATGGACTGGACTACACCAAAATATGTAACATATATCAGATCCTTTATGGGCTTAGCAGGGTACTATAGAAGGTTCATAAATGGGTTTTCTAATATTGGTTATCCAATCACCTCCCTTCGAAAAAAATGAGTTAAATTTGTTTGGACAACTGAGTGTGAAGAAATATTTCAACAATTGAAACATTTATTAACCAATGCACCTGTGCTAAAGGTTGCAGACCCAAACAAGGATTTTCTTGTGTGCACCGATGCCTTCAAAGAAGGACTCGAAGGAGTCCTCATGCAAGAAGGGCATGTAATCTATTATGAATCCAGGTAATTGGGACTTACAAAGAAGGTAAACCAAGTATTGGAAGAAATGTTAAGGATGCATGTGATGCATCAACCCAAGAAATGAGAAGAATACCTACCCTTGGTAGAGTTTTCTTACAACAATGGCTATACAAATTCATTAAAAATGAGTCCTTTTGAGACTCTCTATGGTAGACAATGCAATATTCCAATCAACCGGGACAACCTAGTGGACAGAATTACACTTGGGCTAGACATGCTAAAGGAGTTGGAGCAAAAAGTAACTCAAATAAAGACAAATCTAAAATTGGCCCAGGACAGGAAGAAGAGCTATACATATTGCAAAAGGACTCACAAAGAGTTCAAGTAGGGGATCATTTGTATCTCCAAATTAGACCTAGAAGAAGTTCCTTGAGAATGAGAACATGTGCCAAGATGGCACTTCGATTTTTGTGGACCTTTTGAAATACTAGACAAAGTGGGACCCGTAGCTTATAGATTAGCTTTACCTCCCATAGTAAAAGCACATAATGTTTTCCATAATTCATTATTAAAGAAATATGTACTTGATTCTTCTCACATAATTGACTGGTCTGTGATCTAGGTAGAGCCAGAGGGAGAATTCCTGCTAGAACCACAATGTAAAGAGATACCTCTCAATAACAAAATGATTGCATAGGTCAAGGTGAAATGGAAACACTTTGGTCCCGATGAAGCTACACGAGAACCCGAGGATGCCATGAAAAAAACATACCCTTTTTTGTTCACTACTGTATGTAGAGTTTTTGCGGCAGATAGAACATCGAGGGCGATGTTCCTTTAAGGGAGAGGGGATTGTAAGACCCCTGTTTCCCGTAGTCTGTTAATATAATTATCATCATGACCAAAAACTATATAAATTCCTATTATGTGATTATTGAAAGACAATGGACCTTTGATAAATTATGTAATGTAAATATTTCGTTATTAATGCAACAAGGAGATGTTGAACTACTGCTGAAGGGATGACCTTCACAGGTTACGATGTCATGAGAGGAATGGTGCAATAGGGGAGCCATTACTAGTTGAAATGACCCTTCCAGGCAATACCTTGTCAAATTAAAACAATGCAAACCTTGAACTATCCTCAGTCTAGAAATTTGATTACCAGTCAAGCTAGTAGTTGGGTAGTCTCCTTCGAGAATCAATGTAGGATGGGAAGAAGTACCCATCAGGAATATTTTGACATGACCCATGAGATCTTCGGGAAGAATACACAAAAATAAGGTACCAAGGACAAAAAGGGAGGGCAAAGATAGAGAGAGACACATGGTTGGGGAAAATCCTGGGCACTGGAGAGGGGACGAAGAACTTCTTGGTTCGAGTGAAGAGAAACAAAATAGTAGAAGGAGTATTTTCTCCCTGGAAACTTGCTAAAAACTAGATATCCTATCATGGCATCGTACCCTATCTCGGGGGTGGCTGGATGTAGCAGTGACTGGTGCAACTTTGACTATGGTTGGGTGGAGAGCGACACACCCTTCAGTAGTTGCCAACATCTTCTAAATTTAATTTTAGATAAGTTATTTAGTTATCTCTGTGTATTGAATTGACACACACATACATACATACATACATACATACATACATACATACATACATACATACATACATACATACATACATACATACA
>ML777107.1:1082329-1093305 GCA_009831015.1 Picea engelmannii | reverse complement strand
ACACACACACACACACAAACACACACACATACACACACACATATATATATGAATGTTGGTATGTGAGTTTGGACATGAATACCTGACTTGTGAGTTTACAGTGTATTCCTAGAGATAACCTTTCTTTTATATGGAATATATCTCTACATGGAAAGTCTTGTGTTCTTGATTTCAGATAGTCTCTGTCTTTAGTGAAATAGATGCAAATATTTTACCTTGTGTAATGTGTAAATCTGGAAGGGTACATAGTTGTTTGAGTATGAAAATAACTCAAGTCCCCATTATGTTTAAGTTGAGAGATGGACCTGCATCTCTGCTTATTGTATGTGCTATGGTGACCATTTATATTTATGCAATTGTATGCACATGTGTAACACAACGTTGGGATCCCTGTAACAAATGAACCTTTCAGAATACGATGTAATAGAGGTATCCTACATAGGCAATAGAGTGCTTGAGCCAAGGCGATAGCTCTTGAAAACTCATCAAGCCTTGGAAAAGACTCAAAGAAACCCTCGTGAAATTTATTAAGTCTCAAACCGAACTGTTAAGCTGGAGAAAAATATTACTTTTCCTCGGAGGATCATGGCCATCGAATTCGTGCAACAACTAGATATGAACCCTCGGTCGATGTAGGAGCAAGATTAAATCTCAATCGTCGATCTGATGAGATAATATATCTCCACTGTTAGCCTGAGTATTGCATGGTTGGGTAGGGATGAGACTCCAAACTGACCAGAGTCGTCGATCCATCGGAGCATGGAGGTAGTGGATCTACCACCATTGGATCTACCTGCCATTATATCAGGGATAAATTCGTTAAAGAGAGTTGACCATTTCGAAGTTGAATCTGGAGAGTTCAAAGTACAAATCCAAAAGGAGATCTGAGCCATTGATTTGATGTGAACAAAGGAACTTTGAAAGGAGATCTGAACCATTGATCTGTTGTGAATGGAGGAACTCTGAAAGGAGATATGAACCGTTGATCTGTCCTGAATTGAGGAACTACGAAAGGAGATCTGGACCGTTGATCTAGCGTGAATGGAGGAACTTCGAAAGAAGATTTGGAATGTTGATCTAGCGTGAATGGAGGAACTCTGAAAGGACATCTGGACCATTGATATTTCATGGTTCGAGGAACTCATAAAGAATATCTAGACAATTGATATCCTACCAAAGGGATTAAGAGGGTGACATGGATGGTGTCACATGTTAAGTAAGGGTTGTGCCACATGTCATGATGACTTGGCACCTACAGGGGAGAATCTATGGGAAGACAAATGACACATGTTAGATGGAAAACCTTTTAGGAGTTGACCTTTTCAAAGTTGACTCTGAGGGGTTCAGAACACAACTCTAAAGGGTTCAGAGTACAACTTTAAAGATTTCAGAGTAAGACTTCGAAGAGATAATCTAGATCGTTGATCAGTGTATGGGAAAGATCAAGTCTCAACTGTCGATTCATTGTGGGTCCTACCGATTTTCATGGTGAGTAATGACATGGGGTAGTGACGCCACCCAACCAATATATAGTGGACATGTGTCAACACCTACATGGATGAACCAAGTGCTCAGTGATGATGTGTATGCCATGTCATACCACACGAGTGATTCACGTGTCAAGTAAAGACCGTGCCATGTGTCATGAAGTTTTGGCCCTTTCAAGGTAGAGTTCCTTGGGAACATGTGTGCCATGTGTCATGCAAGGTGGTAGGTAAACGGTGGAAAAAAAATCCTAGGTGTTAGGTACACGTGGTTATATGCAATTTCTTAACTAAATACAACTGTGGACCCTATTGGTATTAAACTCCCAAGACATGTGGCATGACCTTAATGGGTATGGGAAGATCCTGACCATCCATAGGAGTTGAATCTAAAGAGTTTGGAACACGACTCCAAGGAGTTTGGAGTACAAATCCAAAGATCTCAAAGCATGAATTCAAAAGATGATATGGATCGTCAGTCGGTGTAATGGCTAGAAGCGATCTCAACCGTCGATCTTGGTGGGTCCCACAAGAATCTAGGGAAGAAACATAAGCGTTCCAGATGTTAACCGTCACACATTTAGAGAAATATGAATGGATCCTAGCCGTTGATTTGAAATATAGGAGAGATCGATGATTTGGTGGGCTAGGTGGAAGATGCCATGATAATGCCCAGTTAGACGACACATGTTGCAGTAACCACATGGCAATAAGGTGATGTATGATTCAAGAAAGTCTAAGAAAATTTATGAGGCCATAAAATTTTATCCAGAGCTCAGTTTTGAGCATGATGACAGTCGTTGGAAATATCTTGATGAGCAAAAGATGATGGTTCCCTCAAGAAGAGGTCTCACGATGATTGAGGAAAAATGAAATTTATTGCTTCATTCCCTTAAAAGGTACTTAGGGGGTTAGGTGGTATTACAATTCTTGTGGCTTCTTCCAGACAAAACCTATTGCCTAGGGTCTGAATTCCTAAAGGGGAAGATCCATGGGTTTCATGTTCATCAGGTTATCCAGTTGACCTCTCTTGTCTTCTCAAGAGATCAAGACTGCCAATAGTATTAACTACCTCAACCACCAATCTTGTTCCCTCATTAACAATTCACGTGGCTCCTTGCATGTTCAAGTATGTGAAGAGGTGGTGTATTCAATTTGCAGGTGCATGCTAAAGTGTTAAGCAAGATTATTTTTTTCCTCATTGAATCTTATCCATTCCACCTCATCGATCCACCTCATCCATCCAACTTCATAAATTCTCACTTGTGACATCATGTCCAATGCTTTCAATGCTTTTCCCTCTCAGTCAATTGTCTAGTGTTTTTCATTAATTACAACATATTTACAAGCTTCATAATCATATTATATGAAGCCTTTAGCATAATTACAATCACGGGGGAAGACATGGTGTTACAATTGTATACTATAACCTAAGTCACTGCTACTACAATATTTTTCTATCCAATTTTGAACATGATTGCTATATTGAATACTAATCCATGAAAAATCTTCCAACCCTACAATCTCTTGTTGATTTATTTTCCTAATAAGGAGAAGAGACAACCTCATAGGGTATGCTAATGAAAATCTAAAGACACCCTCTTCATTTTTAAAGAGGTGGTTCTCCTCTATTCCTTAGTCAAATGATAATCATGTCACTCATAGATAGATGTTTTCATCATTCACATATTCAAAGCCTAACAATGGATCGGGCAACGAATAGATTCAAAAGATAGAAATTTAAATCATGAAGAAAGAAAAACCTTTTCTACTTTTATACCACTCCCAATATCATAGAAAAATACAATGACATAGCTGAAGCAAAACAACACAACAAAGAGTATCAAAGATGGTCCTTTTTTCAAAGATCTTTAAATGATTTGGAAACATTCATATCATAGGGATGTAAAGAAAACTCATTCTCTAGATTTCATTCTTAAATAGAAGTTTGAAACCACAAAACTTACGAGTACCCAAGATAGTTCTCTTTGGGCTTTCAAAAAAAATTAAGTAAAAATTGATTGTTCAATATAAAATAAAATGTGTGCAACAAATCAACATGACACAATATTCATGATGTTTAAATGAGAAATAGAAAATGTGCTCGTCCTAGTGGGATGGGATGGGGCTCCCTGGACCATATATTAAGCATAGACAACCTAGAATAAAAAAAAAGAGGTAGTCATAAATTGGTATTGCAAACAACAATACTCAATTGAAAAGACATGATGATTTGCAAATTGAGAAGGAAGAAAAGAAAGGGTAACACTTCAGACAAATCTTGCACTCACAAAAATGGAAGTAGAGAATGGTCCCTTTCACTTCCTTGTCATTCTTTAAATAAGAGGGAGCATCTTGAGTGGAACTGCCATAACTATTTCTTTGATCTTCAAGATTACGACTGCTTTTAACACACCATTTATCCATTCTTGGATATATTCACATAACATTGCTAAGATTATGTATTATTTTTCCTTAACTCTGAACAACTTGTCCTCAATGTTCTTCAATGTGTCCCACTATTGTTGCACTATGGATAATTTATCTTCACTCTCATTCACAAACTGAGCATCCATCATTGGAGCTCTTCTTTTGAAAAGTTTGTGAGGTCATCAAATTCCATTCCCCATGCAACCCTCATTACACCCAATTATTTTCCACCTGATCCTTATTTAACAAAATTGAGTCCTTTATCAAAAGGGGACTTTCTAGTTCCTTTATAATATCAATAGATTTTAAAAATAACACACTCTTCTTTTCCATTAAATAATTATAGGTGTCACTCAATTTCCAAAGAGTGTATATTCTCCCAAGCCATCCAATCTGTATTTGCTTCAACCTGCTCTTAGAAGGAAGGTCCTGCTTCCGCATTATAGATTCATCCATGTTGGATATTCTAGCCACGAATGCGCTTATTGCATTCTTGTAGAAATGCTCATCGTTCTGTAGATCGTCTTGTAGATATTAACTAAGGGCATGAATGCTCCCAACTATGACATTGACTTTGACATCGATTTCCCATGCTTCTTGTATAATGGCAAGTATTTTATCAATATTCTCAGTTACATATCTCCTGATATCGACGATAAAATCTTGCGGCTTTATTGAATTTGGAGCTTGATCCAACCATTTCTTCAGGGACATCTTTTGAATTTCCCTAATCTCGACACTTAGATATATTGTTTACAAGTGATTTCCTTGTTGTAAATTAGATTTGCAACTCACAAAAAAAAAACACTAACTGAAAAAATCAACTTAAATAAACAGCGAAAGAAATATTGGAAATCAAATCTCATGCATAATACACAACTATTTATGCCCTTCAAATAATATCATCATTAGAATAATATCAAATCTTACAAGGGCTCCCTTATTGGGAAAATGGCTTATAGAGAAATACAGAAAACTATAGGCAACAACTGCAAATCCTATAAACTCCTCCTTGGTTGTACGGTCCCATACAATCACTTTCTCGGACTTGTACACACCTTCTTGCATTGTATCCCATGTATGTACATGATTTCCTTCAATGTATCCCACACACATACACACCTTGGCTGGCCTGTACAATGCATACAACTCTGTTCTTGCTGCCGTGGCTTCGATCTACCAAATATTCTTGTGGCTGCTTTTTTTCTCTCTTCTCCTCTGACCTGAACTGATCTCTAGAAGAAAGTCCTTTACCTATCCAATATCTCCTTGAATCATAGTCCTTCGTGATTTAATATTGAGCAAAATTCTTTCTTTGCTCTCAAAAGTATCTTTCTCCTTCACCCTAGCCTTGCTTTTATAATATTGAGTTATGACCTAACCCTAATCTCCAAAGTGATTAATGATTGAGATTATAACTTACCTCACTTGAGATCAATGACTAAGATTTAATTCACTAATGCTAATAACTTTATCATTTCATTAAATTAAACTCAACTAATTAATAAAAACACTTTACTTTAATAATTCCTTTAATTAAAGTAAATTACTAAGGTATAAGACTTTAGACGACTTCCACATGTCTAGATACTTAGACCTATGCAGAAGTAATTTTGCAATGCTACATCTCAGGAACCATCATAGCTAATGGTTATGCAAATAATGGCTTTGGGCTAAGGGAAACTTCTAATTCCCTTACCCTCTTTTTCAATCTCTCATTCTCTATCTCCTACTCTATTATAGAGTGAGTTAGAGCATCACCAATAACTTGATGGAACTTGAGAACCCTTGAAGGTTTCAAACTCTTAACTTCAATTTCAAAGCTCCATTTTACTGTCACATTTTTATCCTTCGTATTATATCTTTCGATATGGAGCTTCTTAGACTGTTTGTCGTACTTGGCATGATGAGGAGTGATAGATTCTTCCTAAAAAACAATTGGACCCTCATAGTCCAACTTCTTTGCTATCAAATTTCTCTCTACTAGTTGTACTCCATCCCATGAGAGCATGTTGTTGACTTCATCAATATCCATGTTAGTCATGTTCAATTCTAAATCACTGGATTCTAGAGTAACACTTCCATCATATTGGAACATCAAGTTCTGATGGTTCATCGCACTTTTTCTAGAATCAATCAGTTGAGTGGTCGACCTACATCTGGAAACAATTGGTCGAGAAATTGACCACATATCTACATTAGTCGGTCAAGTAGTCGACAAGCCCGTCAATTGGACAATAGACCAACAACCAAGACAAACATAGTTACCAATTTAATGAGAACTCTACAAAGTTGTCATTTTTTTGGGGGTCACATTTTTTACTCCGTTTTTAAAAATGGTGCTACCGGTAGCACCCCCTCTCCCTTTTTAGGTGGTTTTGGATATTTTAAATTTTCTGATCCATAATGATTCCACATTATTTTTTTAAATCATTATTTTTTCATCTATTTTTAAATTTTTCTATTTTTTTTTCAATGGTGTTTCTAGTCATTTTCTCATGCTTCTTTCAATCTTAAAAATATTTTTTAGCATTTACTTTTTTGAAATTAAGATTTTTCATATAATCGTCTCAATTAATTTATGATTCCATACTTTTAAAATATAGTGGAAAATATCATTTTTAACACATTGTTTACCTTTACTTCAATACATAGAAAACAATTGTAGTTAAATAACATTTTTGAATGTTTAGAAACAAATATAATTTTTTTTTGATAAATTTAAAACTTAAAAAATCTAAGAAAACAAAAAGAATTGAATTTAAAAAAAAATGATAAATGGTCACTAAGTGGTCAGTGACGGTAAATGATAAGTTTGACTCCATTAATAATAAAGGAAATGCACACTTCCTAAGGGGATACATTATCCATATCCAATGCACATTAGTTGTCGTCAATGCCATATGTTAGACTTTCTATAAATAACACTGCTAAAAATAGTAAATACCCTAAATTTAGGAATGGATACAAATAAACATGGATGTCCCTTAAAAAGTGAAATTTTGTGAATGTATTCCAACAATATCAAATAAGGGATCACCCCAGAAAGAGGAGTCCAACTATCAATATAGAATACACAATATCAAGCCAAGGGTAGATAAGACAAAGAGCATCAATCCCAATTCTAGGGAAATCACATGCTTAATAATAACTAATGAGGGGAACTCATAACATGTTATCGAAGTGAAATTCATAAACGACTAATCACCAAGGAAAAATGGACCATAATCCATGGAGGGGTGACACTCATAAGCATTGGCTATGCCTTGATTAGTCATTAATAGAAATATTCAGTAAAGAGGTAATCATCCATAATTAACAATAACATATACCATCACGGATAATTGGAACCAAAATCTCACATAGTAACCACCATGCCCAAGGGGTGTTACAGTTCTCCCCCTCAAAATAAAGTTATGGCCTTAGATCCAACTTAGCATTAAGCGTAAAATTTCTTTATTCTAGGTTCTCAATTCATGCATGATCTTGTTCCATTATATTGAGTATTCATCATTAGTTGAACTAATGTTGTCACAAGCATCATGAAGCCATTATTAATCATCAAGGTCTTCAAATCCAACACTAACACCCAATTATCAACATTATCATTATTCACATCAATATCATCCACATTTTTAATCATAGACAAGTCACTAGTACTATCCAGATTCCCAATTTCATTTTGTGTATCCTTAGCATTATTGAGTTATTAGTCATAGCACCAAATTGCATCATCATCATCAATTTACCATGAATGTCATAGAGTCAAAATTGTTAATGATCCACATTAATTTCAATTTTACAACATTACGAAGGCTACACTCCAAACATTGTAGAGTGCTTACTCATCCATTCAAGGTGTCCCCAAGTTTCAAGAGTCGATTCGATAAGGATGCTACCATTTTAGTTCAATATCTTGGATCACCACAAAAACAATAATTCCCAAATAAAATGATAAGTAGGGCATAACTATATGTTGTCACACTTCGATCTTTCCATTATAATTAAGTTATTCGTAATCATGTCTTTGTCAATTAATCATCCTTCATATCCACTAGTATCACAAAACCAACAATTTGAAACATCACACTCTCATACCAATCTTATCTTTGTCACCTTATAATCAATCAAAGGATTTGTTCACCATTATTAATTATGAGTTTATCACATCAATATCCCGAGATTTCATTACTCATAGGTCAATATTGTCAACACCATCACATTACTAATTCATCTTCTCAAGTTATCAATATCATCAATATCATAAACATTATCAAACATCAATTCAATTGCATTAATATCATTGTATATTCGTCAATGAACATCATCATTATTGAGTGAAATTGTCAATTGATCAATACTGTTAAACACGTATTAATAATACCACATTATGAGAAACACATTCATTTTACAAACAATTATCATCAAGGTCATTAATAAGTCATTTTCCTGATCAATATCATCAAGTTAGAATCATTAATTTCCATACATCGTTATTAATTTGATCAACTCTAGTGTTGTCAAATCATCATTCACATAGTCAATTCCACCAGAAAACAACACTCGATGCATCAACATTATTGGTACTATTAACTTATCATATTATCAACATAATTCATCTACTTATTAGTGTCTTTTAGGTCATTAATATTTCCCATCTCATCCAATTATCAAGATCGTCATTAATAAAAAAAACAACGAGTCATAGCATCACTGAATCAATTCCTCATCAATTTAAATCTTTGGTATTAAAAATAATAATTGAGCACAATTCATGGTTATGATTTTATAGAATAAAAATATTAATGTCATTACATACATATCCCCACACATATCACATTATATCGTAATTCTTATGCATAGTTGGAATTGCATCCATAACTAAATTTCTATATTAAATCTTAGTATAATAACTGCCTTACAAACCACAATTGAATATATTTAAATAGAAGTGGAATATTGCAACCAATCCTTCAAATTTGAAATACCTTACTATCACTAGAAGGTATACATTGATCTGTCTACATTGAAAATGAGACACCACACCTTCTCCATCACACAATTTATATACATGTATATGAAAGGAGCACACTAATGCTATTGAATGAAGTCATTCTTTTTGACATTGTAGCAACTAAGAGAAAATAATAATTAAAAGAAAACCAAATAGGATTAAGAAAAATACAGTACTTTTGGCATACCTCACACTTTCCATTTTCCATTCCATGATTCTGGGGTAAGGTGCAGAGTTTCCCATGGCTTGGAGTGAGGATTAAGGAGAATTTTGAGTGCATGGGTCTTAACATGAAAGTTGGAGGAAATTTCCAGGGTTAAGGGAAGTGATCAATGGATTCACGAGGTTATAAAGTAGGCCAAGGGGAGGATGTTCATATCTATTTCACGTGGAAAATGGAGCATTCATGGGAAGAAATGACATAGCTTCCACGAAAGGCAGTAATCTGTCTTTTCTTAACTTTGATAAACTTTGATTGGATTTATTCTTTTCTACTAAGGTCGCTGAAGGTTTAGGGTTTTTCCATGGTTTAGGGGGGAGATTGGCAATGCCATTTACTTAGAAGTATGGGACTGTCTAGATGATTTGAGAAGAGGTAACCCACTTTATGTTAGACTAAGGTGACTGTCTGGATGATTTGAGAAGAGGTAACCCACTTTATGTTAGACTAAGGTTTGACTTGGGCTAACTGTGGAATGGTTTAGGCATTTTATTTTAAATTGTAAACACACATTGGACTTGAGTTTGGAATTTATAAATGCACATAAAATTTCTTTGATAGTGATAATCCCATAATGCATATGTGATTTCATGGATTTCATTTTCATTTATTGTAAAATAGATGCAAAACTACTTGGGTTTTTTCTTTTTTTCTTTTTTTCTTTTATGTATGAGCCATTTAATGCACTGAATGAATGAATATTACTTTTTTCGTTTTATGAAACAATGTTATTTGAAATGTAATTTGATTGCATAATGTAGTTTTGATTTTTATTATAGTTATTATGAAAGAAAAAACAAAGTCATATAATTTCTATAAAAAAACAAGTGTTGTATGGTAACATAGTTCCTGCCTAAAAGTAAGTAATTTATGTTATTGTATATTTTATTTTGTTTTTATTTTTATTGTATATTTTATTTTGTTTTTTAGTTTATGTATTTATCATTTATTTAATAGTTAATTTGTTGAGTAAATGAAAAGTTAATTTACCCGAAAAGGTTATTCCCAACTTATAATTGCAGAACAAGATTATCATGGACAAGTGCAAAATATGCTCAAATGTATTAATTTAATACCATTTAAACTAAATAGTTCAAATTTGTTTGTGGCAATGCCATAGCCAAAGAATACATCACCACAACCAAATATAAGCTCTTTTTACTAATTAAATATATTTAAAAAATGAATATTTATTACAAATAATAAATAGAATATTTATTATCAATTATCTAACACTATCTAAAAACATTATTTCCAAATATTAAATTATTAATATTGTACAATTTAATTACATAAAATTATTAAATGATGTTAAATTTCTTAATTAAAAAAAAAATTGAAGTAAACAAAACAAAGCTTTTTAAAATTCTATATTTAAAAATATTAAAATAAATAATTGTTTACATTAAACATGTATTTTTATAAAATATAGATATTAATTTTTAAGTGCATTATTGAATCATATACAAAACAAAAATTAAGATGAAATTATAATTATGTTTGCGATTATATTTAAAAATATTAAAATAAAAGTAAAGAAATCTAAAGGACAAATACGCTAAATATTACTAAATTTAAGATTTAAAATATTGAAATAAATAATTATACACATTAAATATGTACTTTTATAAAGTATGGACATGGCATTTTATAAAGTATGTACGACTTCCTAATTCCATACTTGGCCATGTTATCCCCGATATCTAGGGATAACTAGGAGATCATGTCTCGAGGCCCACATGGTCCTAGACATGGAGTACCGAGAGCAGGAGCGACCTGAGCATGGTCCTGGAGGACCCATCTTCTTCTTCTCAGCCAGTCTTGTCCT